>JAHQIV010000563.1:0-19104 GCA_030463285.1 Phytophthora europaea
GATTATAGCCGCCCTCAAAGCCGGCTACCGCGACAAGCATATGGAGCTAGCAGCGAATAGGAGCAGACCCGACACATCCAGAGACGAAACCGGACGGCAAGACAATCTACTACGTGGAACGGCTCCAGGCGATGCAGTGGATCGCCGACGTGTGGGTGAAGATGGAGGCTATCAAAATAGCCAACTGCTTTCGCAAGACGGGTATCATCTTCCCAGAGGACCACGATCTGCCGCAGCCACCAGAACGCAGGGAGCAAGTTACTATGAGTGAAGTTCTTGTTTGAAAAGCACTGCAATAACCAATATCCTTAATATAAATAATTTCCTGTGGGAACCAAACAGCTGTAGCTGTTCAAGTTAGTGGGCGGAATCTGTAGAGGATTGGGCTGGTAGCGCTGGTCGTACAATGGTGCGTTCACATGAAATTGCGCATCTCCTGCGTCTGCTCCGCAGCCGCAGCATCCGCGCGCGTTTCATGCAACATTTCCTAATGTTGTACGAATGTTAAGCCAGGTTAGGCTTGCGCAGTTGGTACGGCAGTGCTGTTTATTTCTAGGTACGATTGCGGTAAATCTTGGGTGTGATAGAAACAGATTTGTTCTTCTCAGTCGGTAGCTATCAATCGACTCGCATCTAACCACAAATATATTTGCAATCGCACCCGAAGGCAAAGAGCATATACTCATCAGATCTAGCAACTTATATGCTCATCTCGCGCCATGCAATAGGCAGACTCGACCGTCGTGGCAGCCACCCGACCCTGCGGGGCCCTATACTGAGCTGCCACGGCCCCGAGCGAGCCAATATGCAACGTATACTGATCTTACTAAATACTACGATCGCTAACCGGATCAAATTGTTCAGAATAGACGAGGAATCGATGTTTTTGGAGGAAAGTCGAGGCCACGATTGTATGTTCGATATCATCCCGGCTCCTGTCTCGCCCCAAGTGCGGTGACTGATACTGCTCGGTTTGACTCGCTTGGATCATCGACCGGAGAAGAAGCTGGAGACGAAGTAATCGCTTTAGTACAGTTTGGTCTAACGTATATTATCTTTTTAATGCATATGTGTACTGTTTGACTGCAACGTACATATTCGGAATAGTGCATGTGTGAAACGTAAAACTAATCCAGCTTAACGTATGATTCCATTTAAGCCTCCACTTTCACCTTCTATATCATATACTTTCGACCTGTTATCCTTTCCAAAAATCCAATACCTTATACAAAAAGGAGCATTTATAAGACCATCTCATTTGAAATTTGTATTGAATCGATACCTACTTGGCCTGGAGCGAATTAATCCCTGTTGGGCTGTCCGTCCTAACGTGACCGTTAGCACTACCAGGATAAAGTTGCAGAGAAATAGGAACCGCTTTGGGCAACGGTTTATGAGACAAGATGCCAGCTAGTGACTATCTGTGGAATTTTCGTTCTCGAATGCTCAGAGATTTAATTTACTGCACCCGAGATGTCGTCCACACGCTTCCTCGACCACGCGAGCTTTGGCGCTGCAGCAGCCCCCACCCTTTTCGGAGCGCTACGTATCTACTCATCTACGATTCCATGCCATCTACCTTTCTACTAATCAGACCGCGAGCTTTGGCGCTGCAGCAACCCTCACCCTCTTCGAGGGCTATACTTAGCTGCTTTGGCGTCAGAGCAAGCTGCTAAACCACACGACTGCTACGCATCTACTCATCCACTCATCTACAATTCCATGTCATCTACTTCTTAATCAGGCGTTGGGGCTAAGACCGAGTAGGGATCGGCCAACACATGTGCTACGAGATCTACACGGAGGGCGACAAGCCGGTTACGGACCCTGAGCATGCCTCCTCACTGTGGGTCGGCACTGACTGCCGCGAATGCTCTCAGGCAATTTCGCGGCAGTCAGCTCCGTCGCTAACAAGGCCGATTCAGTGGTGAGCTCATGTGTGGATACTGTTGCAGTTGCACTTTGCCGTCTACAAGACTGGGTCCCAACAGCAAGGCACACGGTCTGCGCATGCTGGCGCGTGCCTCAAGCGGCTGCAGTTGAAGTGAGACGAATGGTGCAATCTGATTGGCGGATCCTTTGGTATCGGGTGCATATGATTGGACGAGACGGTTGAAGCTGGGATCACATACGGTGATTAGCATGTATAATCACGTGCATCACATTACCGTCTCATTATTTCCTGTCCGTCTCGACCTTACCGTCCCATTATTTCCTTTCGGTTTCATAGACAAATGCAAGTGTAGACAAAAGCAACCAGGAACCTCTAACTCAAATGAATTCACTTTCGGATCTACTTCCTACCCCTCACATCGACTTCCAAGCTGCGCCTGCACTCACATGAGATACCAGCGTCGGAAGATCTACTGGAAACATATTCACATGCGTGCTTTCAATGATATAAAGATGCAGCAAAGTGCTGCAATCTAACTGATGGTTAAACCTGTCTAAACCGATTATGCATATCACTTTCGATCTCTCTTTTCCCCGTGTAATTTTATATGATTCTGTACAAAGCCGCTAGATGCCTGGAATAATAGTAAAATCTGTGATGTCTATGCAAGAAATAAAGTTTTATAAGGGCGTTGAACTTGATATTTGTATTGAAGCGATACCTACTTTTTCTGTGGACCACATCATTTCATCCCTCGAATTAATTCCTTATTGGGCTGTCCGTACAACGTACTGTTTCACTCCAGGAATATCCCTTCCTGTATACACGTACGTACCATGAGAACGTATATCACGGCCCTCGACGGCCGCAAGATGCCCATTGTACAAATGGCGGACCCGATCCCATCCGTTCGAGCCACGTGGTTCATTGATGATAGTTAGCAGCGCCATAGTATCGGAACCGCTGTAGCCTTGCGGCCCCGTGGGCACGCCGCGCTTGCTTGCGCAGGTGCCATGATCGCTGCTGAGTGGTGGGGCTTGCCAGGGAGTGCAATTGACGGGCGTGAGTGAGGGTCACTTCAACTTCATAGTGGCTCCTCGGATCTGTACCAAATTTAGACATCTAGACAGCAAGTGGCCTGGGGGCTGTACGAGATCTGTACACGATTTTTTAGACACGAAATCTGTACGAAAATAGACCACGGGAATCGGTCCAATATCAGTACATTTAGATAGCTTGCAGAAGGTTTAACACTCAACACTTAAGCGTACCACCGTACCTTTGAATATCGATAATATATTCTATAACACTGAAGCCCCCTCCGATACGGTAGATACCTCAATTCACTTAAAAGGTTGGCTTATCAGCTGATACTCATAAGCCAACCTGGTCCAAGTGGACCGATCCCCGTAGGATATATCAGCCAGATTTCGTACAGATTTGGTACAGATGTCTAAAAATGGAGCGATTTTAGACGCGATTGGCTCGAGCAGATTTTCCGTCTGTCGAGGGGGGTACCCCCCTCCGACAGATATTTTAGACGGTCTAAATGGGGTCTAAAACACGAATTCCCAATGGCGGCGGCGTGGTGTCTGTGTCGGGGCCGTGCACGACTCGTGCAGGGCGTGTGTGCGTGCCTACAGCGGTGACGTGACGATGGGTTCTCTAGTCTTTGCAGTTCCGTGCATGTGGGGCGCTTCATCCAGCGGCGTGTTCGGTAACTGCGACTCACCGAACAGCATGTCCGGCTACTGGGCGGGTTAAGGTCACGTCCAGCGGTTGTTTTGTCTCGGTGCGTGGCGGGAGCAGTAGCCATCCGCTGGCGAGTCGCATCGGTGACAACGTCAGGATAGCGAGCGCTGCCGCGACGGGCTCGACTGTGAGCGGCGGCGTTGGCGATCACACGGGCGATGCCGATTTTGGCACGTCGGGCTCGTTGTCAGTTGCGTCTGACATTAGAGCAAGCGGGTCGAGCGGGCCTGTACGTGGAGATCCGTGGCGGATCGGCTGGCAGATCCAGCACCCGCGAAGGCTCAATAACCGTACAATCCGGCGTGGATGACAGTGTGCAACACGAAACTATTGGTCTCTCAAAATCATTTTTGCTTGCTACAATATATGTTGCTGAGTCTCTAGAACCAAAACTGCCACCCTCACGCGCTTCGGACGTTTCGTTCAAAGCTCACGTCCTGTCACTACCTTGACTTACGCCGTGATGTGGCCTTGGAGATGTGGTAGTGTAGTAGCGATGCCTTCGCGCCTCAATGGAGCCCTCCGGCCCCGCCTTGCTAATGTGACTTCAACTTCAGCTAAAAGATGATACTTCACATCGCCGTAGCTGCTACGATCTGTACCAAATTTAGCTATCTGTACAGCTTTCCGGCAGCGGGTTGTACGAAATTTGTACGGACTCTTTCTGACTGAAAAATCTGTCGGAATTATGCTACGGGAATCGGTCCACTGGTCCGATTCTATTTTGTACTGATTTCGTACAGATCAACATAAAACGACCATAACAGTCAAGCTAAATCAACTCAACATTTCTTCCTTCATTGATTTGGTCTGCTTCGAGATTATGTGACGCTTGATACGTTAATTGAAGCTGTAGCTAGAATTCTTCAAGACACTACACCAGAATCATACCTTTCATGTATGCGATCAATTCGGTGCGTTGGTGAACGCCTACGTCACCACTTACACAAAGTCAGGGTGGTTCGCTTTCAGATACTCGCTGTATGACTTGCGCACTTGTCTGGGAGCACTCCGAACGTCAAGAGCTCTCCAGGCGGCATCGTCATACTTGAACACATTGTCGACCACATCAGCCGTCCTCCAGTTATTGGCGAACCATTGCTCGAACTGCGCGGTCTGCAATTTCGAGGCAGTCTTCTCCGTCGACTTAACCAGTGTCGCCTTCTGGAGCGCTTCCGCGAGGTCAGCGGAACTCCCGAAATGCGCTCGAAGTTTCGCGAGCACTACGGTGGTCGGGTTATTTTTGTTTCTGTTTTCGACCCGTTTGACATATTTCATCCACACCTTAAGTGCGGGGCTTCCGAGAATGTTTTCTCCAGCATTATCCAGGTGGAGGAAATGGAAGGAGTTGAAGCTACCCAGGCCGCTTTCCAACAATTCATCCAGTTGCTTTTGGCTGTTCGTCCTGGACAGGGTCGCGACGCTCTCCAAGCCAGGGAGGGGGAGGCCTCTTTCCTCGTCGTCCTCCTCAGTGGTGATACCGGCTCGCAGCAGCCTCGTTGCTGGAACGCCATTGCCAACCATCGCAGGCGTCACCGCCGCCTTCGAGTCCACCGCAGCGGTCACCGACGCCAGGAAGGTAGCGACAGCCAGCAGAACAGCAAATTGGAGACGCATAGTCACTCGTTGGAGACGTTCTTGGGACTTGGTCGCGGAGCTTTGGCCGATGTAGCGTGAATTGTGGAGTGGCGACTGGTTGGGGCCAAGAAGTTTCGGCATGCAGGCAGATCGCACGGACAGTAAAGCAGGTAGATGATGACTTTCAGGGATGGGAGGTCCAGACGGAAAGGCACGGAGATGCTGTACAAACATTTGTTTTTGGTACATCCCGAGAAGTGATACAGTACCCACTAAAATTTCAAGGCAAGACCCTCTCATGTGCACAGACAGTACATGTGCTACATATTTTAATAAAACACAGACGCCTCCTATAACAAGCTTACAGGTATTGTACACTACATCATAAACTATTTTCGGGCTTCAAAATCAATTAATTTATAGTAAAGACGACCGAGACTTGGAATTCAGCCTATGAGTAATTTGTGAAGATAATCAATGTCAATTCAAGTGTACCGGGCCCACTAGTACTACATGTATTAATAGTACTGCTCTTCACTGAAATCTTCACGATCCCTCTTGTTTTCCTCTGAACGGAGAACGGAGATGGACTGCACTGCCTGCAAGTGACTACATGTAATTGTCCAGTCCACTTATATGCCCCTCAGCGCTGCACGTGCACGGGACACCAATTTGGCAACCGCTCAGACGGGCCTTGAGAAAACTGGCGAGGAGGCCGAAGTCCACAGATGAACGCGCTTGCCCGACTCAGCCGCGATAATGTCAGTCTGAATTTATCACCTGATAGTGTCAGGTGATAAATTCACCATCCTGAGAAATGTATATTGTACCGGTGTCACCGGGTGGGAGGACTCGCTACCCCGTCACTCGTGTTCTAGCGGTTGAAATTAGCCAAATAATTATGTAAAAGTTCTACAACGTGACTGTGGAGAACGAGGTCAGCTTTAACGCAGCGTCATTTACGGGCAGGAGACGGAATCAGTCTAATGAGGGCGTATTAACAGGGAGCTCGAGTTCCGTGGCAAATCCGCCCTCATCAGACTGCTTCTGCCATCGCTTGCGGATGGCCTAGCCCTGCGCCGGCATTGCGGCGGCAACGCTCGTTGACTCGTCGACGAACTCGTCTTCGTCGTCCACGTGATCTATCATCCGCATTAAGTTTGCCAGCGTCTTTCAGTGAGCAAGTGGGAGGTCTTCACCATTCTAGCCATTCGATCTGTACATCTAGAAATCTGTCGGTGGGTACCCCCCCCCCCCCCCCGACAGAAGTGAAATCTGTCGAGTCGACGGCGGACTCGAGTTGTCTAGAAGTGGCCGTTTTATGCAAATCTGTACGAAATCTGTACAAAATAGCCGCGACAGATCCTACGGGAATCGGTCCATTATCTTTCGAACCGTGGTTACTTCAGTAGTAGTTAGTTTCTACTGCGAAAGTTGAGTGGTTAATGCCGTGTTCGAGACGACTAGGTAATGTACATTTTGCGGCGATAGTTTCATTGAAAAACAAAACGATAACCACCAGCACGTCAAAACCATTACTGAAGTACACTGCTATACTAAGGGCCATCATCAACCGGTTCATGCGGCCGAATACTGGCACTTGATTGGGTAGATCTGCGTGCGACCTCATGCGGCGCACGAGACATGTATTATGATACACCAATCATATCTCGAATCTCTACCGACTTCAACATATTGTGCGGGTTAACATTTCGGAAACTAGAGGGTTTGGTTTTTCGTGATGTTGTGGGTGGGTGCACTTAAACTTCGATTGAAAATGACTAGAGAATTCGGCTGGATTGGAAATGACCTCGTCGTTAGATGTGTCATTCATTGTGCTACCACTTCCTTTTGTGACGAAGGTCGTGTGTGGTGTATACTGGGATTGTGCGGTTGCACTTGCGTGGCTTAGTATACGGCAGTTGGTGTATACCGTAGTTAGTGTGTAACAGAGGGGGTTATCACCTTCGAGGTTTCCCCCTCAATCCCAAAGTCGCTCAGTGGGAAGACCGTCTTCTTACATTGCCTTCCTGTCTAGGTACGATACTGCTTCGGGCCGCCACTCGCCTGCGCATCGTGCCAGGTTATGAGCCCGAGGCTATCAAGCTAAACGGACAACATTCGTGGAGCTTTGTGCAATGTCGGGACCAAGTGCGGCGTCGTCTGCTGCGAGCAGTTGAACTGCCACGTCGAGTAGTGGTGCTGCTGCTGGGACTGCAGGAGTAAGTGCGGCGACATCTGGTGTGATTACTTCTGGTATTTGTATGAGTGGAGTGGGTGGAAGCTCTACAGCTTGAAATGTTATCTCTGCGGGTCTGGTGAGCACGAGTAGCATGCTTGGTGGAGCTTTCACATTTTTCGGTCGAGTGGAAGTGGAGCGTTGCTGACAAGTGGCATTGGCATGGTTTCTGGAGTTGGATCCGCTGCGACAGCACCCCCAGTGATGTCTGCACCTGTAAATGTGACGGCAACGTGGCCGACGGTCTCTGCATCGGCTACGCCAAGTGCTGGTGCGTTTTCGGCTGCTCCGATTATGATGCCTCAGTACCCTGGTGGCGGGTTCGGCATGAAGTTGGACAACAAACCGCCGGTGATGCAAGGCAGTTTTGACCTCTATGCAGGGCAGTTGAATACATTTTTGATGCGTTTGAATTTGTGGTGCGTTGTTGAGAACGAGGCTGCAGTTCGTGCGAGTGTGAGTGATGTTCAGTTTGCAATGATGGATAATATAGCTCGCGGAGCCATTTTGCATGGTGTTCCAACAGCAGATGCTGAGCTTATTTGTCATGAGACGAGTGCACAAGGGATGTTGACTTCCTTTGTCAACAAGCAAACCAAACCGGAATATGCAAACTACATCTTCGCGTGTCAGCGGCTGTATGCGAACAAGTACTCCCATGAGCATAACATGAATGAATGGCTACGTGAAATGCAGCTTTTGCGCAATGAATTGGCTCACTACAAGAAAGTGATTTCGGACGAAGCATTTGCTGAGATATTGTTGAGCAATGTTGCGCAGACTCACCGGGAAGTTGTTCGGCAGTTTTCGATACATTATGACCCTGGGTATCAGCGGTCGGCACTATCCTCCGCTCAAGTGATGAGTGCGCTTCGGGCAGAATCTGAACTCGATGCAAGAAGTGACGAACCACCACAAGGCCAGAATATTGCTTCCGCGCCAGCTGGAAAGAAAGGCCCAGCCAAGCCACCGCGGGGTCAGCAGCCAGGCAAAGAGAAGAAACGTGGCCGAGGTAGATATAAGGTCAAGGGTAATCAGAATCGTGATGGACCTGGAGAAAAACAAGGTGGAAACCGGAATGATGGTGAAGATACTCGTTAGTGTTGGAACTGTCATGAGACTGGCCATATTCAAGTGAATTCTCCGTGTCCTCGTCGGGATGATAATAAATCTGAGTCGCAACTTCCGGAGCGGAAACGCTGGCAGAATAGGAAGAAGGCTGGCAAAACCGGCGAGAAGAAGCGAGATATTAACATGGCTTCTCGTAGTGACAGTGGCACACAGATTAGTGTAACACAGTGTTCCATGGATAATGGCGTGGAGTGGATCCTGGACTCGGCGAGCGATTGTCATGTGTGCACAAACAAAGACCTGCTGACCGATCTACGCCAAGATGACGGACCGTTGGTGTTTGATTGGGAAGGCAAGCCGTCCAAAAGCAGAGGGCTGGTTGGAAACGTGAAACTTCGTGTCAAGAACGAAGATCAGCCTACTGCAGCGGCTTCACTCTGGTTTGGTAATGTACTCTACACAGCAAGCGGTACAAATAATTTGCTGAGTTTAGCTAAGCTTGAAAAGGATGGATGGGACTTTGTAAAGCTGAAGAAACATAAGTGTGCATGGCTTCACAAACGTGGAGTGCTATTGAAACTGGTGAAGACGCATGGACATTATAGCTTGCAATCGACTGTCGTTCCGGCGCAGCAAGTGGAAGCTGTGGTGCAAGAAAGACGCGATAACGAGCGAGCCCTTGTACGACTGCATGCCCGACTCAGCCACCTCAATTTTGGCGCTTTGCAGCAAATGGTGAAGAACAGAACTGTTGAGGGCTTAGAGTTAATGGGTAGTGTGTACGTGCCAGAAGAACGGTGCTGGACGTGCGTGCAAGCAAAATTGAAACGAATGTCGTACAACCGGGTGAGCACTAATAGGTCGCGAGTGCCTTACCAGAAGCTCATGTCTGACGAGCGTTTCCTCGGTGAGACTACCTACAATGGCTACATGCATTTCCAGCTCGTGTTGGATGAAGCCACACGCTACGTATGGGGGTTTCTTTTGAAAAGAAAGGAGGAAGCCTATGATGTAGTGACGAAACATGTGGCATGGATTCTCGCACAAGGCCATCGAGTCGAAGTGTTTGGCTCAGATGGGGGAGGTGAGCTGATCAATGATCGGTTCAAGGTATTCTTGCGAACGCATGGGGTTGCATTGGCAAAGACCAATGCCTACAGCCCCGAGGAAAATAGACTTGTAGAGCGAATGCATGGGGTTGTGTTGTCTCGTGTTCGGAGTATGTTGACGATGATGGATTTACCTAACCTACTTTGGGGTGAGGCTTTGCCTTTGCGGTGGAGGTTTTGATCATTAGCCCGAGTAGTGCGATGATGGGGGAAACGTCATATACTCGACGCTTCGGGGAGCGACCTGATCTCTCTGAATTGCGTACATGGGGTTGTTTGTGTACGCTTTCACTCCGAACTTATTGAGGAAGAATAAACTGGAGAATCCTGGAGTGCCCGGCATCTTCCTTGGCTGTGGGAAGAACTCATTGAGCTATCCTGTGCTGGATTTGAAGAATGGCAAGATTAAGGAGCTCAAGACGGTGGAGTTTGCTGAAGATTGGACAGTGGAGTACAGCTATGTGGAGCAGCTCCTGCTCAATCGGTATAAGCGTGGAAAATATAAGCTCCCGTCGCGAATTCCTTTCGTCAAATTGGAGGATTTGACGTCGCCACGTCCGACAAGAAGGCTTCTCGGTACGCCAAAAGGTCCTGAGTGTGATGAACATCGCGATAAGCGACACTGCAGTGATGACTTAAGAGATCAACAACTCGGTACCGAGTTGTGGGTGGGCCGGCGTTTGCTGGCACTCCTGCTGGCGGTGCGTTGAGCGCGAATCCGACGAGTGCAGCTGATGCTGTAGCTCGGTCGTCGCGTGCGCGTGGACTACGAGAAAAGGATCATGTGCCGCAGCATTTGAACTCTGATGGAGGAGGCGGTGCAGAAGGTAGAGTGAACCTGTCTAACCGCAGTTGTTCTGCACCTTTTGGAGGTAATGGAGACCTGTCTAACCGCAATAGCTCTACGCCTTCACGGGCTCCGCTAGCTCTCAGTGATTCAGATAGTGCACACAGTGATCTAAACTGGAATGACTCTGATGAAAATAATGATGAGGCTGTCATTGCAAATGGCGATCCGATGGAGGACATTTCTCGCTCAGTGGGAGCGGGTATAGAGACTGATGATGAAAAGAATGAACTTGGTACATCATTTCGGCGATCTACTCGGGTTCGACGGTCAAATGTTTGCTTATCAGACTATGAACTGGATATCCCGGCCTGTCTTGTGATACAGTCTGTCAAGGAGCAGCTTGAGCCGACTTCTATTGAAGAAGCTCTTAGTGCACCTGATGTTTTGAAATGGATTGAAGTCCTTGATACGGAATACAAGGAGCAGATCAGGAATCATGTCTGGGAACTGGTAGACCGGCCTCCTGGAATGAAAGCTCTGAAGAACAAGTGGGTCTTTGTGAAGAAACGAAACGCGCAAGGAGAGGTAGTGCGCTACCGAACGCGGATCACGGTAAAAGATTGCCAGCAGGAGTTTGGGATTAACTTTTGGGAGGCCTTCGCCCCAGTGGCAAAGATCGAGTTGGTGAGGTTCATCCTGCTGCTTGCTCTATATCTAGGACTGCTATGCCGACAAGTAGACTTTGTCACTGCGTTTCTGAATGGGCCTATTGGCGACGCAGACATATGCATGGAGCAACCAGAATATTTTGATGATGGATAGGATCGTGTTTGCAAGTTGCAACAGAGTCTCTATGGGTTGAGACAGGCCCCGCGCATTTAGTACCAGATGCTTGACAAGTACTTGAGGAAGTGTGGGTTCGAGCGGACCAAGATGGACGCGGGCGTGTACGTCAGAACAGTGGGAGCAAACAACGTTTTCGCAACGGTCTATGTACATGATCTCTTGATTGTTGGAACGAAGTCCGACATCGAGATGGTGATTGCTGAGCTGAAGAGCGAGTTCAAGATCAAAGACTTGGGCAATGTGAAGCACTTACTAGGAATGGAGATAACGTATGTGCCTAAGCGTATGCTGACGATTTCTCAGAAGGCCTATTGCAAGAAGGTGCTAAAGAGGTTTAAGATGGACAAATGCAAACCAATGCCTACTCCTCAAGTGAAAGGTAATTTTCCCCGGCCTGATGATCCTGAAGTGGAACCGGTGTGCGTAAATTCAGACCCTGATTTGGACTATCGGCAAATTGTGGGATCTTTGCAGTATCTGGCACAGTGTTCTCGCCCAGATATTGCGAACGCCGTGAGAGCTTTGGGCAAGTTCTTGAACTGTTACACTCATGAGCCCCACGTACTAGCAAAGAGAGTGTTGCGCTACTTGCGAGGCACTACAGATTACGGGCTTGTGTGGACGAGATCCGACAGGCCGGACTTGCAGGTCGTGGCGTACGTGGACGCATGGCGAGAAAGAAGTGCAGGTGGCGGCGCACGCAGATGCATATCTAGGAAATGAGAAGGACGATCGGCGTTCGGTGACTGGATTTGTGCTGCAATTGGAAGGTTGCACGTTCGCGTATTCGAGCCGCAAACAACGCTTGATTACGGGCGATACGTGTAGCTCAGAGTTTGTAGCTGCCGCAGAGTGTTCTACAATGATCATGTGGACACACAATATTTGCAACGAACTTGATATTCGTCGCAAGAAGACAGTGCTTTACGACGACAATCAAGCGGCGATTGCTGTTATTAAGGCAAACACTGGTGACTTCAAAGTGAAAGGTTTCGATCTTAAGAATCACAAAGTTCATGACTACTTTGACCGTGGAGAGTTTGCTTGGGAATACTGCCCGTCTGAAGATAATCTGGCGGACATTTTGACTAAACCTCTCGGGCCAACGCAGTTCAAAAAGTTACGACAGCTTTTGAACGTGACGCCAGTACCAGCATTTGGAACTGGGAAGCAGGCTGACATGAAGCGACGTGCAGCTAATAGAGAGGAGTTCTAAGCAGCAACTACATTCGCCAGAACCACGAAGTGGGAGTGTGACGAAGGTCATGTGTTCCTGCTGCTGTAGTGGCCGTGTATACTGGGACTGTGCGGTTGCACTTGCGTGGCTTAGTATACGGCAGTTGGTGTATACCGTAGTTAGTGTGTAACAGAGGGGGTTGTCACCTTCGAGGTTTCCCCCTCAATCCCAAAGTCGCTCAGTGGGAAGAGCGTCTTCTTACATTGCCTTCCTGTCTAGGTACGATACTGCTTCGGGCCGCCACTCGCCTGCGCATCGTGCCACTTTTTACTTCAACCTATCACCACGTCTACGATTCACTACAGCGGCGAGCATGGTTATCACGGCGGCCGCCCACCCCATGCGGGACTATACTGTGCTGCCGTGCTGCCAAGTTCGCTGCTACAACTTTATTTTAACCATTTAACCTATATAAATGTCTATGTTTCACTTGATGTGTTAAATCATTGTAAAGCTCTGCTAGGTGCAGTGCTGCAAATGCACTAGCAGGACCTGCATCCGGAGAAGCTGCTAGCGACGCTGGACATGGAGAAAGTCACACGTCAGAAGCTGCAAGAAGCCTTCGAAAAGCAGCAGCAGATGCTCTCATTGGCACAGTAGCAAGCTGGACGTACTGGTCACGCCGCCGCTGCAAGGATCGCTGCGGCGTATTGCAGGAACCCTGTTCCAGTTGAAGGTTTTGACAGTTCCAGTACAATCAGACGGCATGTTCCACAACATTTAGATACTGACCGAGACGGTGCTGGCCCAATGCGTCACGCATTTGCAGCACCGCATCCAGCCGCTTCTGCAGAGCTTTACATTGAGCCTGCATCTTGTCGCGCTCGCGGTGAATGTATACCAGAGCAAGACCAACCACGTGCAGAGGCAGATGCTCAGCTTCGTAGTAAGCTCCGCTCTCAGAATGGCTGTACACCAGAGACCGAGCTCGTGCAGAAGGTGAATGTCGCTGGCAATTCACCGGGCTCTTTATTGTCTCGCGACAGCGCTTCTTTCTCACGCCATAGCTTTGCGATCTCATTTCTGAGAGCGGAGCTTACTGCGAAGCCGAGCATCTGCCTTCTGCACGTGGTCGGTCTTTGTCTGGTGTACAGCCTTCTTTGTCTCCAAGTAGGCAATCTTAACCTGCAACTCATGCATCCGGCTGTTTCATGTTGTTAGTTCTTTTGTCTACGATGGTTGTTAAGCAACATAACTACCTAAAGTAGACATGTAGTAGTTCTTGAAGTGGCATAGTTTCTCGATACGTATTTGATCAAATATCTACAATTTTAACGTAAGCGATCATCAACGCCTTCACCTGTCAGTTTCGGCGAAAATAAATGTGTTAATGTATAAGCTTGGGATGATTCATGCGAGATGGCAGATTTATAAGAGGTCTAACTTGAAGTTTGTATGCAACTTAATTAAGTAATCCACACGATGAGGCTCGAATTAATCCCTATTGGGCTGTACGTATTATCCTCTTGAGCGAGAGGCTGGACCTTACAAGATAAGGACAATTCCTTATCGTGAACCATACAAGATAAGGAATTATATACTTGGTTTTTGTGGCTCTTACAAACCTGAAGTCAACGAGGGGTAGGCGATGTATCCTTGCTTTCCCGCTAGATGCCACGGCTGTCAACAAAGACAGCCCTTTCAGAAAGTACGTCCGCAGATCAAACTGGCATTTGGCATATGCTCTTTTGTAGAAGACCGCCTCCCGCCACACAAATTCTTGTCACACTTTCAGATTTTTTTCTCGGACGCAGAACCCCCCGCTGTCCCGCAAAATGGCATTCCAAGCTCGTTGGCGCGAGCTCAAGAAGGCTGGCTGGACCTCAAAGCGGTCCACTGGTCTTTCCGTCGACTTCACCTACATCAAGCCTGGCAAAACGACCAAGGGCGCGAAAGGAGAAGACTTTTTCGTTGGCGAGGAAGTGCTGATGAAGTACTTGGACAAGATCGACCTGGGTAACACTGTTCGCTGTATTGGATGGTTGTTCGCTGTACTGTAATAAACCTACTACCTGAATAGATGCGCTACGAGCAAAGAAGCAGGCGAGGCGCGACGGATCAGCAAATGCCGCGCGACGTCGGAACTCAGCGAAAGCTGGAAAGGCTGCGAACGACGGTGAACCTGTTGCGGTTGAACGTATGTATATTGTATGTCGTATGGTCCACGTTTCGTTTGTGCTAATCGTGTATTTGCGTATCAGCTTGCCGTGACCAACATCCCGTCGGAAGCCCGCCAGCTCCTCCACCTGTCGGTAGCCCATCACGACAGACCCAGGCTTCGCCCCCCGCATCGTCAAGCCCCCCGTTGTCCTGTAAGCATTTTCCCCGCACGACACAGCGTGTTCGCCAGGAAGCGACAGCATCAGAAGCCCAGAATGTAATATTTCGTTTCATTATCCCGTATGGTCCAAGGCATGTATTCATCTTATGTTGTATCTGGTCTTCTATTGTGTACTAGATTCGGCTATCAGTCCCAGAAACCTTGATCCCGATTTCGAGGAAGCAGATGAGAGCAGCAACGCAATAGACGAATCGGAAGACGACTAACAGTTGGAGGGAAATTTGGAACAGCCCGGGGCAGACGAAGAATCGAAGGAAGACTCACAAACGAACGACCATTCTGCTGAAGGTGAGTCAAACTTGTATGTACATATCATGAGTTCTCTTAACGTGTATCTTCGGTTTATGTTGTACCTGAAGATTTGAATCAGTATGTGAATTATACTGCAGCCAATGAGGATCTAAGCAAGTTTGTGCGGTTTGAATCGGATGCTAAGAATGATGATGGCGACTATGACTACCAGCCTGTTGATACTGTAGAAGCTGGGGTGGAGCAACTACCGGATTCACCTGAAATGCGCTTTGATCATCGGTTGCTGTCGTCACTCGGCGGCATGGAGAACCTTGCGTCGGCCGTAGTGCCAGACGCACGGCTGAAGGAGATGGGCGTGAACGGCTGGTCAGAGTTGGCGACCCACACGCGGTACGACTAGCTACAGGAGCCTTGCCAGCTCCGATCGCCTGATGCAATGCGTGAAGCCTACCCACAACTGTACAGTGGTGATTCAGGGCCAACGGCAAGGGCCCTAGCAGCTGCTTCAACTCCGCCAGGAGCTTTTTCAACTTCATACAGCCTCAGCTATGGGAGGATATAGCTGCCGAGTCCAATGACTACTTTGAGGCGAGTATTGACGAGCGCGTAGAAGGCCAACTTGCAAAGCAACTCGCACGAGAGCTCAAGCACCCTGAGTTCAAGGCCAGGACAAAAGAAGCCATCCGCGATGACGTGCTGAAGGCTCCACCAATTGAGGCGAGAGAGCTGTGCATCTTTATTGGCCTATTGCTAGCACGGGCCATTGTTCCGAACAAGGAAAAACTTGCGCATCATTGGAGAACAAAGGATGAAGGCGCCAAACCTCGCGGGTGTTTCGGGCGCTTTATGACGCGAGGTTGGTTCATTCATCTATCCAGAAACCTACATTTCAGCTCCAACGATAACCCAAAGGCCGCGGCGGATCGCGCGTGGAAGCTGCGTCCGGTTATTGACGCACTGCAAGCTCGGTTTGCAGCCGCCTACACTCCACCTGCGATCATGGCGTTCGACGAGGCGATGTTGCCTTCGCGCTCTACGTTCAACCGCATGCGCGTTTACATCAAGGACAAGCCCCACGAGTGGGGTACCAAGTTGTTCATGTTGTGCTGCTCAACTACGGCCTACTGCATTCGGTACGAAGCAGGCGTGTCCGAAGACACGCCTGCTTTTTTTATCCCTAAGTTTGTTTATCGTGTATGGTCCAAACTAACACATTGTTATATTGTATGATAGAGATTTGAAATATACTGCGGAAAAAAAGAGAGAGCAGGTCAGACAGCCTCGACGGATCACAAGTCCGGTCCTGCTGCGGTAGCGCGCAATCTGCAGCAAGTATTCGGTCCTACAGCGCCGCCAAATGGCGAGATGCGGCTCGTCGTCATGGATCGGTTCTATTCATCGGTGCCTTTGTCGATGCAGCTCCTGACAATGGGATTTTACTCTATTGGTACGGTACGGACGGATCACGTAGGGCTGAGTACGAAGCTGATTCCTAAGAAAACCCCGGGAGAGAAGAAGAAGCCACCGAATATCTCCAAGAACATACCTGCGAACATTGAACGGGGCACGTACATCGTGGCTGAAGCCTTGCACGTTTCGGCGATGCGAGTGTTGCGTTGGTGGGATACACGTGCCGTGCATATGCTGAGTACTGGTGGCAGCGTGCAGCCAGACCGAATTATCCGACGTGAGGCGTTGACAGGAGAGCAGCAGGAAGTGGCTTGCCCCCGCATCGTCAAGGATTACCAGACGTACATGGGGGGCGTCGACGTGCACGACCAGCTACGACTTCAAAGGTAAGTGTTGATATCTTGTGTGTACAAGTTAGAGGAGTTCTAATCGTGTATGGTACATCATACAGGTACTCCCTGCAGCTGTGCATCAAGTACAAGAAGTACTACAAGGAGCTATTTCTAGGCCTCGTAGACCAGGCGATAATAATTGAATTGGTCGTTTGGCGTAAGGTTGAGGGCCCGACTTCTCGAATAGGCCGAGGACAAGATCCAGCAGGTCTCAAAGATAGTTTTCCAGCTTGCCATTTCGTCTCTTTACCACGAAAACATGGAAACTGTCCGCCGCTATGATGTTCAAAGTCGTGACCAGCGATTTTGCCGTCTGCATGCAGATCGCGACGTAGTGGGCATTCCAAAGGTCCACCGAGAAAGCGACCATCGGCGTGCGAGTTCTTGGCTGTACTTGCGATATTTTGCTTGGTAAAATGCTTGATGATCAGTAGTGTTGGTTGCGCGAACCCGTATTCGGAATAATCGCAATGTTCGGAATACATCAGAACAATTGCGCGACAAATCCGAATACTCGGAATCCATTCCCTCCAGTTCCCTGCCATTCCCTCCCCTACTCGTTCTGTAGGTGTCAAGTATGGAGCAACGGCCGTTGGGTGTTGTCGTGTGGCTGCTCTACTTGTCCCTGGTTGAACTAGGCCATTTCTGTGTGCTAGCTTACTTGACTTTTGTATTGCATCGTGTAGCCCATTTCTAACGGACTCTGTGCTTGGGCGCAGAGTTTCCGCAATCCCAAATTCGCTGAAGTGGGCGAGAGCTGCGTTCGTGGTCATATCTCTGCGCTCTACGCAACAGGTTATGAGCCCAAACGCCTGGTGCTCCTGGAGCTAACCCTCTGGAGCCTCGCTGTGTCCTCGCATATGACGACAACTCCGGCGAGTACCGCAGCAACGAAAGCTGCAGGCACTCGGCCGACGACGAGTGTGGATGGTTCAACGCTGACAAGAGCGGTAACCTCGGAGAATATGACCACGACGGTGACCACGGTGAAAGCTGCGATTACGGGAGCTGGTTCTGGAAGTGTAGTGGCTACTGCTGGATTGGCAGCGATGACGACGGCGGCAACGCCGCGTCTTCAAAGTGGATTCACGTTTCCTCGCGTGTCTACCAGTGAGGTGGCTTCTTCGAGCGTGTCGGTGCCTGGTGCTGTCCCTTCCATCCCTATGGGATACGGGAATGCTTATCATGTGATGACTAGTAGGCAGTGTGGCTATGGCTATGGATACTCGGCGGCCTCACCTAGTGGGGTATTGCCGATCGCAGGGACTCGCAACTTCGGGACTGGAATTAAGGAGATCTCAAAAAAACCTCCGGTCATGAAGGGCAGCTTTGATTTGTATGCTGTTCAGTTGAAAACCTTTTTGACTCGGTTGGGACTTTGGGGTGTGATGGATGGCTCTGAAATCCGCCCATTATTTGATCTCGATGGCCAAGCTGCATTTGATGCTCGCGACAATGCTGCTCGTGATGCGATATTGTGTGGCGTTCCTGATGCCGATGCAGAAATGATCTGTCACGAGGCATCTGCGAAGGATATGTGGACTCGCTTCGAGGACAAGCAGACAAAGCGTGAGTACGCCAACTATATCTTCGCACGTGAGCAGATGTACTCCAACAAGTACACCAGTGATGTGAAGCTGAGTGACTGGTTGAGAGACATGGAACTGCAGACGCGGGAACACTAGCACTATGGAAAGATGATAAGTGATGAGGAGTTTGCGGAGATACTGCTAAGCAATGTGTCGCGCACACACCGTGAGGTAGTGTAGCAGTTTTCACGACACTATGCTGTGCTGGCGGTACCTGGGACGCACCAGCTGGCTCCGACGGCAGCTCAAGTGATGAATGCACTACGAGCCGAAGAAGATTTAGACGAAAAGATTGCTGATGAGGCTCCTCGTTCTAGTATTAGTTCGACTCAGAAGAAGTCCAATGGTGACAACAACAATAAATCTGCCGAGAGTTCTGGCAAGAACAACACTGGAAAAGGGAAACGGCAGCGTGGCCGTGGCAGATACAAGTCGAAAGGCCAAAACCAAGATAGCAAGACAAATGTTGGTAGCAGCAGCAAGTCTTCTCAAGGTTGTTGGAATTGCGGCGACTTGAACCACATCCGTGCAAACTGTCCGACTGCAAAGCCGAAGGAAGGCTCGCAGGGGCAGAAGCAACCTGCTATCAGCGAGTACAAACGAT
>JAHQIV010000564.1:0-19101 GCA_030463285.1 Phytophthora europaea
GGAGCCCTGTCAACCTAAATTGCTGAAGCGATAGCTCCCGAAGCAGTTGCAAATTCTGCAAGAGAATCCACTGGAGGCGACAATACTTCGTCCGCGAGTGTGGATCACATCGAGAGACTTGTCTATTGACTTCAGGAAAACCATTCCATGTTGACTCCGCCGATGCCTTACTGCCGTAGTTGAACCTATTCGTTGGCAAAACGCCACTCAGCCACACCCAAGCAAACAACAACAGTCTACCAGAAACTCCATTTCCACGACAGTCGGTGCTCCACAAGCTCATTCCTCAATTTGCCTCCACCTGAGCAACGCACACAAGCACGCACCCCAAGCAACACCAAAACTCCGTCATGGGCTCCTACCTCTCCATCGTCAACAATACTGAAGATCCCTGGACCTGCAAGATCGGACCCGATGAGGCTGCGCTCAAGATCGCCGGCATCGTCATCTCCGTCATCGGAGCTGCAGCCACGGTCATTGGAACTGCTGGAGCTGCTGCACCCGTCGCATCGGCCCTCGCCGCCAACGGAATCGTATCCGTATTCGGGGTATCTACAAGCGCCTTAGCAACAGCAGCAGCCGCGGCCGCGGGCACCGTTGGCACCGTGGCCTCCGTCACTGGCGCAGTCTCCGGCTTCGGCATCGCCGTCGCTCAGGGCATCAACGACAACCTCATCAGCGACGGATACGTCAACATCGCACCTGGCGACAAACACCAGTGGGGGAAGATGAGTCTCTCGCTCTGGCAGCAGGGAACCTGCGTGCGCACCACCATCGTGGACGAGAGCACCGTCACTACGGACACGCTGTACATGCGTCCAAGCAGGGAACCTGCGTGCGCACCACCATCGTGGACGAGAGCACCGTCACTACGGACACGCTGTACATGCGTCCAATCTTCAGCGGCGCCACGGACAACTCCAACATCGACCACGAGATCCAGTTCTGGATCGACAAGTTCGGACTCGAGACGAATACCGTCTCCGGTACGACGGACCAGCAGCAGCGAGTGCGCAACCTGCGCAAGAGCGGCGGCGACGACGGACAGATCGTCTACTTCTACGTCAACGGCACCAACACGTACGATCCGAACCTAGGAAACTAGCAGCGAAGTGTGTAGAGGGAGTGGGGTGGTGCACCAGTCTTAAGCTACCACTTGACCAGATCTCAACTCCCTTGAGGTTTCATGTTTGACCAGCGAATTACCAAAAAAATGCATGCAAAAGTTATCGCACTCAATACCTTCGATCCTTGATCAACAGGCGATGGCGATTGTTACTGAATCAGTCCAAGCTCTCGAATCATCTTGTACTGTTCTGTAATGCATAATAAAAATGAGAATGTGATATCGTCGACAAACGAACCCACGTGCGTATCCAGCCACGACATGGTGCTATCACTGAAAAAGAGTATGAAGTGCTTCTTACCAGGGATCTCCATCAAAGCCATGATGGCAAAACCCGCCTCGGGATTCTTCTTGTTGAGCTGCATCACGGCGTTGTACTCGACAAACTGGAAGTTATCAAAGCGGCGGGCCGGCAGCTTGTCATCGAACTCTTCCATCATATCCCAAGGTCCGTCACCGACGCCCACCATAATAATGGCTACAAAACCAGTAACCACAACCGTTAGTTATTCACTCAGTCCAATAAGCTACAACCGCAGGAGCACTTACAAATGGGCCAGTTCGACGCCTCGACAATCGCCTCGCGAGTAGCTTCCTCGTTTGTCACTTGACCATCAGCGATAATCACCAATATATGGTAGCCGCCATTCTGCTGAACAGCTCGAATCGTTTCCTTGATCACAGGCGCGAAGTTGGTCGGCCCGGACAGCTTCAGCGATGGCGTGATCTCATTGTAGCGACGCAGGACCTCCTCAAAGCCGTGACAGCCACGTCCTGAAGTGAACGGGAAGCATCTATCGCCTTTTGTCGTCAAATCCCCAAACCCATATGCTGGGATAATGTTGTCATCGTCAAAAGCTTCCAGTACGCGGCCGATCACGGAGATGACGCTCTACAACAACAAAAACTGTAAAAAAATGCGTTCGGTGTATTAAATTTGTGTTCTAAGTACCTGGTACGGGTTCATGAAGACGCCGCTGGGGTCGATCTCATGCAGGCATCTGCCACCGAGACTCTTCTCTCCGGTCCACTACAACACCCAACTAACGTTAGCCTTGTTTGTACACTTTCTTAAGAGACCCAAAAAGAAGATACCTGGTTGGACTTGGTAAAGTCAATCTGCAGCAACAACAACAGATGTACACGTACACTTAAGAGCTAATACTCCTAGACTAGCAAAAAAAATAAGATTCTGCGAGAACTAACTCCGAGGACGAGGTCCGACGACTCCAGCCCAGCCTTACTGGGAAAATTTGATAGACAGAAAATGATTTTTAGTGCGCTGTGTATGAAGATAAGCCATCGATTCCATCACGAACCGCAGATCTTGCTGCACTTCAGCTACAGTACAACACGGCAAAGAAAACAATAATAAAAAGCTGTTTTTTATGGAATTGCGGTTGTGCTCACAGACCGTGTTAGAACTCGCATACGCCTCGTGCGAAGGCACAAGCAGTTGCGGGCGGTTGTGGGAGCGGGCGATCGCAGGCGTGGTGGTTACGGCGGACGACTGTAGAAGGAGGCGGTCACAGGCGTGGTGGTTACGGGGGATTGCAGGCCGATGCGGTGGTTACGAGGCGCAGCCCTCTTCACACGAGCACGCGAGTAGGAAACAGGTCAGATAATTCATCAGTTCTTCATTTCCCAGCTCCAGCTCACTTACGTGTTTCCAACAGGTTATGAGCCCAATGGGCCCCGACACTACCTCAAGTCCGCCCGAACCCGCCGACATCGTCCCAGACTCTCAAGTTAGGAGACTGAGCACGACGACGGACCCGTTCGAGCTGTTTGAGTAGACGCGCTCGCTTTCGGGCGTGTCAGACACTCACGCAACGAGCGGTCGGGACTCTGACGCGAGCTAGGAGCGCATTGATCGGATTGAAGGGCTCCTCGAGAGGATGGCAGCGAAGTTTGCGGCGCAGCAGCTGCAGATGCAAACTCAGCTGCAGCAAGTGGCACAGGCGCAGCGTGCGCAGCAGGCACCACGGTCAAGTTGGCACAGGCTCTTTGCAACACTCTCCGAGCACGGGTCGGGCACCTTCGGGGACTACATGAAGGCGCGCGACCGGAGAATGAGAATGGGCTCATTAGACGAGTCCGAGGAAGCAAGGCCAGCAGCAGCAAGACTGCCGCGTGTAGCTCAAGAGCCAGAGCCGTTTCAACCGCAGCCGCCTAACCCGCCGCCGCACGGAGCCGTTCCCGCGCCACAGCAGCACGCCCAGTTCTACCCGCCGCAGAACTTGGGATTGAAGATGCCGAAGATGAAGGACCTGGACTAGCCGGGTTTCCCGAAGTTCTCCAGTAAGGAGGTCTACGCAGGGGTCGGTGCAGACTTCCTCGCATGGGGCAAGAAGTTCGTGCAGCGCCTGGTGGCGGCGCAGCTGATGAGTGGCGGGGACTGGCCCAACGACTTCAAGATATTGGCGCTGAACAACAAGTTGGAGGGGCCGGCGCTGGCCTTCTTCGACAAGATGCTGCCGAAGTGGGTGGCGGAGTCGAACACGGTAGAGCACGTCATGGACAGAATGTTAGGCTTTTACTCGACAAAGGCGCCAGTGTCTAAGGCGATGGACCTCATGTCCGAGTCGAAGCCGAACAACAAGACCTGGATAGAGCACTTCCAGTGCCTGGTGTATGTGGCCGAGCGTGCAGGTTGCCCGGATCAGTTCGTGCTGCAGTGTCTCTGCGACTCGGCACCAGAGCACGTGAAGAGAGCGATGCTGACTCGCCTGGAATCCAGTCGGGTGGATCACATCCAGCATGCATGGGAGCTTGTCGCTTTTGCGTCAGCGTGCGAGATAAGCTCAGGTAAACACAACGCTCGCAGTGGTGGATCACGCAGTGGGCGATGTGGTTTTAGTGGTCGTGGCGGCCATGGAGGCCAAGGCGATGTCGGACAAGGTTTTGTTGGGCGCGTTGAGGCTGGCGGAGATCGTGCGTGCTGGTCGTGCGGCAAGGATGGCCACGTCAAGCGCAACTGGCCTGGTGAAAAAGCCTCGCACGGTGAAAAGGTGACGCTAGCGGTGAGAGAAGCTTGTATGGCACGTGGACTGGCGGGCAACGGTGTGTGGATCTTGGACAGCGGTTCGATTGTTCACTTGGTGAATGACAAGAGTCTGTTGAGAGATGCTGTAGACTATGTTGCCACGTGGAGCACAGCCAACGGGGGCACGCTAAGCGTAACGAAGAGAGGAACGGTCGAGTTACGGACCGTGATTGACGGCAGCGAGAGCCGTGTCGACTTGACAAACGTGTACTACAGCAAGGAAGTCATCAACAACGTCATAAGCTATGGGTTGTTGGAAGAGAAGGAGGTGTATCTTACGAGGCATGACAAGAAGAGCTACATCGAGCGCGAGTCGGATAGGCGGCGCGTTTTCGAGGTGCGGCGAGATGGCAGCGTACTGTTGGTAGACACCCTCGGTGGGTGCACCAGACAAGAGCGTGTGAATGCAGTGATGGCTGCAGTCGAGAGTGCGGGCTCCAGTGCGGCGGACGCGGTGACTGTGCACGTTGCTTGAGTTACACAATCGCCTCGGCCACCTCGCATTCGACACGGTGGAGCGTATGGCGGACGCACGCGGCTCGGGAATCAAGCTGACGGGTCGAGTGAGGCTGAACTGCCTCACGTGCGCGCAGGGCAAGCAGCACAAGGTGAACCAGTCCAAGAAGGATACGGGACAGAACGCCCCGGTGAACAAGATCGGTGGCGTGATATGCAGTGACATCAAGGGGCCGATGACCCCGAGAGACAGGCATGGGAATCGCTACATGATCAACTTCGTGGACCACAGCTCGAATTACGTGAGGGCATTTCTGGCAAAAAACAAGGTGGAAGCGACCAAGCAGTTTGAGCATTTTTTGGTATTCTTCGAGAAGCAGTACAACTGCCGCATACACGTGCTGCGCACGGATGGCGGGGGTGAGTACATGAACGTGAAGGAGATCTGCCGCGCGACGGGTGTGCGCCGGCAGGTGAGCTAGGCCAACAATCAGGCTTCGAACGACAAAGCAGAACGAATGCACAGGACGATCTTGAACATGGCTCGCTGCATGTTGTTTGCGAGCGGGTTGCCACTTAAGTTCTGGGGGTACGCAGTCGAGTACGCCGCGTACGTGCTGAACCGCAGCGCGTGCAGTGCCAACCTGAGGCGAATGTCGCCGATTGAGGTCTTGACGGGGAGGTGCCCGGACATGGCGGACATTGTGACCTTCGGTAGCCCGTGCACGGTATACCGAGACCCTGGTAAGAAGTCATGGCTGCTGCGGGCTGAGGTCGGCAGGATCGTCGGGAAGAACGACGAGACCAAGGGTTTCAAGGTCTACATCCCCAAGGACATGGTCGTAGTGACGACGCAGCACATCGAGAATGTGGAGACGCTCGATAGCAGGCAGAACGTGCAGTTGCAGGCGCAGCTAAAGCGGGAAGACCCGGAGCTGTGGCGCTCGATCGAGGAGCGCGAGGAAGCTGCGAAGCAGAAAGGGGCCACACAGGAGAAGAAGAGGAAAAAGAAGCCCAAGAGTAGGAAAAAGAAGGCGCACGGCACGCGCGATGTCAGTGAATATTTCGAAGGTGGCCAAGGGTCAGAAGGAGCTGCCGGGGAGGCAGGTTTGGCGTCGACCAGCGAGACCCCAACGACGCGCATGCGTACGCGGCATATGGGTGCAAAGCACGTGCCGGTGCAAGTGGTGAATGCCGTCGTCTCTCCCGACCCGACGAACTACCGCGAAGCGATGCGGGACGCGCGCGCAGACAAGTGGAGTGAAGCGATGAAGGTCGAGTTCGAGGCTCTCGAGAGCAATAACACCTGGGAGGTGGTGGTGAGGCCCCGGAACAGCAAGCTCCTGCACACGAAGTGGGTCTACAAGACCAAGACGCACGCCGACGGCACGGTCGAGCGCTACAAGGGAAGGCTTGTGGTATGCGGCAATGAACAGGAATATGAAATCGATTACATAGTGACGTTCTTGGCTGTGTTAGACCTGACCACCGGGAAGGTGATCTTCATGATGGCGCACGTCTGGGGTGTGCCGGCGTGGCACGGCGTTGTGCCGAGCGCCTACGTTAAGGCTGACAAGGAGGAGGAGTTGGAGATTTACCTTTACATACCGGAAGGAATGGAGATACCCGATGAGCTGCTGGTTCTTCTCGGCGTGAAGGACAAGCGCCAGCTTGCGCTGCGGTTGATCAAAAGCCTTTACGGTCTCAAACAGGCAGGCCGGTTGTGGAACCGACTCCTTCACAAAATTTTAACCAAGCTAGGTTTCTGCCAGTGCTACACCCACAGCTGATTGTATTACGAGCGCGACGAGGGTGGTGTGACTCTTGTGGGCGTCTACGTTGATGACCTGCTGGTCACGGGGACGAGCAACCCACGTGTAGACGCGTTCTTCAAGAACATGGCTGTGTTGGAGCTCAAGGATTTGGGGGTCGTCTCGAAGTTCCTGGGCATCGGGTTCGAGTATGATGAGGAGAAAGGTTGGCTGCTCAAGCAGCGACAAGTGATCCTGAGCATGCTGGACAAGTTTGGATTGAGCGCGGCGTCGGCGGTGCGAGTGCCCATTGGCGGCGAGCACGAGAGTTAAGCCGATGGTGAGCTTCTGCCGACCGACGGAGCCGGGATCTCGGAGAGGCCGACGGTGCAGACTTTTCAGTCTTTGGTCGGTAGCCTGTTGTGGGTCGCCCGGTGCACTTGTCCGGACATTGCCTATGCAGTGCATCGGGTAACGAGGCGCACACATGCGCCTCACGTGAATGATTGGCGCTTAGCGAAGAAGATTGCGCGCTACTTGAAGGGAACGATTGACACCAAATTCACCATGTACGCGGCCAAGAGCGTCGCGCGCGAGGACAATATTGTGGTGGAAGCGTATAGCGACGCCGACTTCGCCAGCGATCGCGTGGACCGCAAGTCGGTGAGCGGGGGCGTGTTGATGGTCTGCGGGATGGCAGTCGGCTGGATCTGCAAGAAGCAGAGCAGCGTGGGGTTGTCCATGATGGAGGCTGAATTCGTGGCGGCGACACAGGTGACGGCAGAGATGTTAGGGATCGTCGAGTTACTGAGCGAGATCGGGCTCAAGGTGAAGGTGCCGCACAAGTTGTACGTTGACAACCAGGCGGCTATCAAGCAAATAGAAGGCGAGGACACGTCTGGGCGTGCGAAGCACATAGACATAAGGTTCAAATTCATCAAGGACCTGTCTAGGGAAAAGGGGCAAGAGGTTGCCTACTGCGAGTCCAAGTTGATGCGCGCGGACATCTTGACGAAGACCCTGCCGGCGCCGAGACTCGAGGAGCTGCGAGCCCTCGTCATGCTCACAACCTGCCCGCGCGAGAATCCCAAAGAAGATGGCAACGCAGGAAGGAAACGCACAAGAGGCAAGGGAGCGCGAACCAAACTCTACAAGCGCACGGCTGTTTCCTACCAGCATAAGCTCGAGGTGTTGGTCTTTTTAGACACAGCTACGATGGAAGAGACTGTCTCGCACTTCCACCCCGAGATGAACCGCGGCGAGCGTCGGAGCAAGAAGCGCCTGTACTACGCATGGAAGGCCGTCCGCGCCGCGAATTCGACTACCGAGATGCACCGCTTGGCGCTTGGCGCTTGGCCTTGGAGCGACTCTTTGGCTTGGAGCTGAAAATGGACCAGCGCGAGAAATCGAACCCCCGTGAAATCGAACCCCCGTTTCCCTTGCACAGGGCGCTCTCCCGTTGAGCTACAGTGGTAGGTCTGGCAACCTGCAGGAGCACAACAGAACAGCAAGTTAGTAGATAGCGATAACGAAGAGCGATAATCTTGAGGAACGCACCCATTAGTGTTGGACGGGGAATTAACCAAACGGCGACAACCCTCTTAGGACACTAGGTCCCCCCTCAATTCGCTTCACGCAGTCAGTCCAACACTGACTCCTGCGCGAGGCGAAGCTGCGGCCAACGCCAGCCAAGAATAGCCAGAGAGCACAGCTCAAAGTAAATTACCAGATGGCTACAAAAATTTATCTGACCGAATGTATTTGTACTTTCCTATGCAAACATCTGTAGCCACAAACACCTTGCAATTCTGGTGCGAACAAAGACTTCGGCGCTGCGGTAGCGGTCGGGAATGGGGCGTAAGCTCGAGCGCTTGGACTGTGAGGCGGCGGGAATTGAGGACAGCGTGGACGCCTTCTGGCTGCTAGACGCACACCCCATGGAGGCTCGACACTTGCGCGAAGAAGAATTTCAAACTGGTTTTTGTTTTGTACCCAAACCAACTTTTTGTCACCCACGTCACCATTCACCATGGGTACAGAACTCGAAATAGTGACGTGTCTGCTGCGAACGAGCATCGAAGATATTCTCACGATAAATATTGCAAGTTAACCTCAGATTTAGAGCAACTTACTTTACTGTTGAGCTTGCTACTACTGGAGCATCTCAGTCGCGCTGCTCCGCTAGGGGGGATCACTACTGTTGAGAAGTGGATCGACCTTCGCGTCAGGTCAGGTCTTGATAAATCAAGTATTAAGCAAACAGAAGTACGGCTCAGTGTCCCTTGGTGTCACATTTTAACGTTATTTTCTTAATTTTTTTAATAAAGTATGAGAGCCTGGAGCTGCTCGTACCCCTATATGAGCTTGCTGACCCTGCGAAACTGGCACTTCGTATTACCCATTTCCCTCCCGAGCCAAATTAGCGTTTCTCTGTTGAAAAACCGGTGAAGATACCTTTTTAATGGCCATCTGGCACTAAACCGGAGGTACATCATTTAGAGACTGTCATCACTTTGCCGCGTGAAGTTCACGGCGAACAGCCCCAAGTTGTCAACTTGAAGTTGCTGGCCTCCACGTCAAATCGTGCAAACGAATCTCTCCTGGAGGTTCAAGGCACCGCAAAGTTGACCCCCACGAGGTCACCTCGGTCATGGCCCTGTCTTAGCCTTTGACGCGGTACATGTATGCTGGAGCTTAGGCCTGTCAATGCCTTGTGCTCAACTCGAAACTCAGTGGGTTGGGTTGGAGTGCGTTGGAGTTGGTTCCAACTCCCTCGCGAGACACCCTTCGTCCCTTTCAAAGTCGTTTTCAAATATTTTGTGGTCCACAAGGCTTTGCTTTCTTCCGATGCCACCACACTCCGTCCTGCGTGACGAGGGGCAGCGCAGCGCTGCCAGTGCTATCCGATAGGAAGTGCGCATCGATGACTGCGGAAAAGTATTGTTGGCCTGGAATCCAAAGAGCAACGCCAAGGGTGCTTCTATATTCGCTTCTAAAGCCATATTTGGCACTGAAAATTGGATCGTGTTTGCCAACGGCATTCCAAAAGTCTCCGCTATATTTGGGATCGTCATTGAATCCTGAATTCCAGGCCAAATATAGGAGTGAAAATAGGCGCCGCTATCTGGAGATGCCACACTAAAAAACCCATTTCCTTCTACTCGTCAAGAAAATTAGTAGTGTCGTAGATTGGTTCTGCGACAAAATATTGCTCCTTTAAGCGCGCTGTGCGACCATGAGGGTCGCGGCGTTTGTTGGCAGTGCGTCCAGGACGAGAACCCCCAGACTTTAAATGAGTAGGCGAAGGGGGCCTAGCTATCCAGCACGCGTTGGAAACTGTGCACTCCTCTTCATCTTCATCCAGGAGTTCCTCAGCCACCTTCGCATACTCTTGCTAAGCTTGGTTCATATCGCAAAAACTTCGATGCATATATGTAGACGGCAATTTAGAACTGCCGCTATGGTGCACTGCTGTCAGTGATTTCTAAATTTCGATAGCTGCCGATAGCGACTCTATATATAGAATAGAATATGGGATTACCGTTGGCGTTGCTCGTATAATACGAGAATCTCGAAGCAGTTCCTGGATCACGCGGAGCTCTCACGCGCTGCTGACGCTCCCGCGCGGGGTGCGCCCTTCTTCCGCCACGAATAGAGGACAGCAACACACACATGCGTTGCACCGCTACATGTATTTCGCTTGCCTTAGTAGGCGCAGCGCTCTGCGGCCGACGACAAGCAGCCGCTGGGCTTCTTGACCGCTGACCGGTAAAGCGAGTCACCCGTGAACACGGTCACGTCCTCGTACTGCTGAATGAATGCTGCACCTGTTGCAGACGACCGAAACGCCGCACCGCACAGGGCGATGCGAGCTTGTCCAGGTCTGGTGAAATGACCCAGGGCAGCATGACCAAAATAGTTGCACCCGTCCCTTGTTTGCTTATTGCCGCTGTATTGACCACACACAAATATTTTGAGACGGAGCCGAGGCAAGAGGGACCTCGTCGGCCAACTCAGTTGTATAGGTTTAAGTATTGCGAAAGACCAGATGAGTTCATCAGGGTTTGCGTGAAACCCCAGCCCATACCCCGGGGGTTGGGGTTGGAGTGCGTTGGAGTGGCCCAAAGGTCCCAACGTTGACAGGCCTACTGGTGCTACATGCAGTACTACATGTACTGTACTGTCGACAAACGCTCATCACGTCACCTGCATCGAGATTCGGCCGTGACATCTACGCCTTTGTCCTCGCGGACTTCAAGCCCTCCCCCCTCAAGGGAATGAGTCACTCGAGCTCGAACTGTAAGTAAAGAAGATTAAAATCGTCGATTATCTTCCTGACGAGGTGAGTTCCTCGATACAAATAAGCTTAACTCCGCTCAAATTAAAGTGTTTTTGGTTCGTACTTAAAATGATAACATAGTCAACGCAAGTGACCCGGGGAAGCCACGCACTTGAGCTTAATACCTAAGAAGTCGAAGACATATTTAATAATGAAACCAATGAACGTGCGCTGCCTCAAGCAGTGCTCCTGGCCGAGTTACACATTTGCTGTAAGATCCTGCAGAGATTCGGGCAGGATCGTCTCTTTCACGACAAGTGGTGCCCTCGCATTCTGCGTTCATGCGATGAGATTCGATTCGGCCGCTCAGCGGCGCTCACCAGCCATGGATGGGACCGTCTCAATCTCAATGCCGAGAGATCCCGGCGGTCTAGCTCTCAAGAGCACGCTCAGCAAACAAACCAGATGGGAGGTTCTGCCTCTCTCAATGCCGGCCGCGAGGAATTATCTTAACCGAGTGGATATCCACTCAGATTTTTTCTGGAGACGACTGACTGCAACCCACTCACTTTCCCAGGTTGAAATTCCAAAACCATCAAAATTTCACGTTACCGTTATAGTTGTATCTGGCGTGTAGGCCCGAGTAGCAGGGGCATCATTTGGAGTTTGGCGTCGTCGAGATGAAGCTCCGCAGTGGCCTATCGTGTGGTGAAAAGACTGAGAAGGTCCGACGCCCACGCAAATGTGGAAACCGCACCTGCTCCAAGTGCGGTCTCAAGCTGAAAACGCTCTGGCAAAAAACAAATTTAGCTTTTCATTTCAACTAGTCTTTTATTGGCGCTTGTTGAGACCTTCGATAACCATTTTTGCTTGTTTTCGAGCGTTTTTTTCGAGATCGTTTTTGGATCATTTATCATCCATTCGGGCATGGCTATCACCTGAACCAGCACAAATATGCAGAACAATTAAGCTATAGCCTATAAATAGTTGAAGAGGTTCCTAGGATGACGTCTCAAAAATCACAGTAGCTCCATAATTATCACACTCTGTTCCATTCTTGATTTAAGGAACATAATCAAACACTCAGAAAAATCTGAGTGGATGTCCACTCGGTTAAGATAATTCCTCGCCGGCCGCAAGACAATGGGACAGTCCCGCCTGACGGTCTCATTCCTCAATCTTCGCCGCAATGGTCAAGGTCCTCGTCTCCGTTGCTGCAGTGGCGGCCGTCGCCGTCAACTGGGTCTCTGCCGACGTGAGCCAGGTCCACTTGGGCGTGTCAAGCTCCGCGGCCAAATGCGCCAACGGTATCGCCGTGTCCTTCGCCACCGACGTGGCCAAGTCGTACCCGGTCTCCGCTACGGCTGAAGGCTCCACCATCACGGCGGACAGCACCTTCGTCAACTACTCGGTGTCCGAGCCCGAGTACAACTACACCTACTCGTCGCCGTACCTGCACACAGCGCTGTTGTGCGACCTCGCAGAGACGACCAAGTACACGTACACCATCGGCGACTCGGAGTTCACGGGCTCGTTCGTGTCGCTATTGCGCCCTGGCTCAGACAAGGACGAGACCATCCTCGGAGTTATCGGAGACCCTGGAGACACGACCTCTTCCGAGACGACGCTCGCGGAGCAGGCCAAGACCTTCGAGGGCAAGCACATTCAAGTTCTAGTGGTTGCTGGCGACTACGCGTACGCCAACGGCCAGCACCTGCAATGGGACAACTGGTTCAAGGAGCAGCAGAACTTGACGTCGATCTACCCGCTCACGGGCATCAACGGCAACCACGAGACCATCACGTCGTCGGGCCACTTGAACTTGCCTCCGTATCCGGAGGACATGGAGCTGGAGGCGGAGAACTACTTGGCCTACATCAACCGCCTGTACTCGCCGATCTCGGAGGAGGCCAAGACGGCGCTGCGTACCTGGTACTCGCTGGACATCGGCCTTATTCATTGTGTGTTCCTGGATGACTACACGGGCTCGAGCGGCACTAACACGACTGTGGTTGGCACGGAAAAGTGGCTGGCCGACCGCAACGCCCAGCTCGAGTGGGTCAAGAAGGACCTGGAGAGCGTGGACCGCAGTGTCACCCCGTGGGTCATCGTGGTCAAGCACAACCCGTTCTACAACACGTGGAGCAACCACCAGTGCCAATGCTCGTCGACCATCTTCGAGATCGACGAGGCCGACGCCGAGCAGTGCTGGAATGGCACGTACTACTCGGGTACCGTGTACTCGGAGCCGGGGTGCGGCCTCATGACCAAGCTGGAGGATGTTTTCTCCGCCAACCGCGTGGACGTCGTGCTCACCGGCCACGTGCACGCGTACGAGCGCACCGCCAAGATCTACAAGAACAAGGAGGACGCCACCAACGGCGTCTATTACGTCACCACGGGCTCGGGTGGCAACTACGAAGGCCACGCGGGGCCTCGCCTCGAGGAGTCGGAGATCCCGAGCTGGTCGCTCGCTGCCAACAACGTCACGTTCGGTGGCTCCCGAGTGATCGCCACGCGCGAGTCGTTCCGCTTCCTCTGGTTCGCCAACGACATCAGCACCGCCGAGGCGGTGCCCACCGACGGCTTCACCATTGTCGCCAACGGTTCGGACATCACCACGTGGCCGCAGACCAGCTACTCGACCGCCAACTCCACGAGCTCGGACGCCGGTACCGTGACCTTGGAGCCCGAAGTGACTTCGGTGCCGGGCGGTCACTGCTAAGTCGGACTCGTACAATTTTGCATTCGAGCTAGTCGAATGACATCAACGCGTTTTAATCCCTCAACTACTGTACGTCCAGTATCCGCTTTGTCACCCTAACACAAAAATCCATTCAGAGGCGACGGGTCATTACGAAATTCTCGCCATGGGGTGCGTATCGAGCACCGAGGTGCCCGCGGACCAGAAGAAGGCTGGGTTTCAGCCCATTCCAGACCGATACGAGACCATCAGTACGTTCCAACCTCAGTATTAAAAAAAGAGTCATCTCACTGACCCTCCGTGGTGGACGAACGAGCAGAAGAAGTGCAGAGCGACCTCAGGTGGGGGGCCTGGCAAATTGTTGGAAAGGTAGCGATGAATGGGTTGTAAATGAGCCTTGCAACCATAACAGGAAGGCGGGCTTGGAGTCATCCAACTTGATTTTAGGGGTGAGCTGCTGTGTACGCCTTGCTGGGGGGGGGGGGTATGGGGTTGGTTTGGCTTACTCTACGGTGTTGACACTTTGCAGATCGACTTCACCGAATCCAACACGGCAAGTAGAAATTTGGGAACTGGCGATTTACGTGGTCACTGATGTGGCTGCTTGATTGGGTTGCAGTGGACTGGAAAGATGAGCTTCGGAGGTCGTTGTCTGCACTATATCGACCCAACTGGCGCGACTCAAAACCCTTACCAGGTGGGGGGGGGAACTACTGCCATTTTTTAGGGCTGCAGCACTAAAATGTGTCTTACTTTATTGTTTGTATTTTTCCAATCTTTACAGAGCGTGATCAGCGCTATTGGCCGCACCCTCGAAGCTTTCGACGACGATAACATTATTCCAGCGTTCGGATTTGGAGACTCCAGGACGCTGGACGAGCGCTGTTTCCCGTTCTCTCATGGTCGTGGGTGCCAAGGCTTTGACGAAGTCCTCAAGCGGTACAACGAAATCACGCCGCAGATAAAACTCCACGGCCCCACGAGCTTCGCGCCGGTGATTCAAGAGGCCATCAAAGCTGTGAAGGAGGATCCTGGCTACCACATTCTGGTGATCATCGCTGATGGACGAGTGAACCGGCCCTCAGCAACTCGCAACGCGATCGTAGAGGCCTCCAAGTACCCGATCTGTGAGTCCACTAACTAACTCATTAATCGCGTGACTGTGTAGCTTAACGTGCGTTATATTCCTCGTATGTAGCTATCATCATGGTGGGCGTTGGCGACGGTCCCTGGGAGATGATGGAGGAGTTCGACGACCAGCTCCCGGCTCGTCGTTTCGACAACTTCCAGTTCGTCGAGTTCAACAAAGTCCTCAAGCGCAACATGAAGAACCCTGAAGCTGGTTTTGCCATGCAAGCTCTCATGGAGATCCCAGGTGAGTTTTCAGTTTGCCTGATAATTCTACCAGTGCGTCGTGTCTAACCTATTTCACAGAGCAATACCAGACAATCCGGAAACTAGGTCTGCTGAACTACTAGGCGAGACCAACACCACGCCCGACGATACTCAAGCTGCCAGCATTTCCGTCAAAACTTATGATTGTTTATGATACATCCGCAATAGATATGGTTAGCAAGGCACGTTCCACGCTAAGACCCTCTCACCCTAGTGAAGTTGGAGCTTTCTCTTTGCCGGTTGGCGAGGGATGTCCATGGGCTGCGCGGTGCCTTCTGTCTTCGTCTGGAGGCTACCGGTAGTCGTTTTCTTGGGGTTTGCCGCTTTCGTGGGCGTGATAAACGCCGTGTACACTCTTTTGGCCGTCTCCTCAGCTTCGGGTTTTGCCTGGTGTCGGGGGATATCCGTAGGCTGCATGGAGTTGGCAGTCTTCTTCACTGGTTTTGTGGGGGTAATAACAAACTTCTCGGGCGAGTTCTCGCCCTGCTCGTCAGCTTGGATCTTCGCCTGCCGTTGGGGAACATCCGTGGGTTGGTGAGAGCTGACCATCTTCTTCTTGATCGTCAGTCTCTCGGGGCTAGCGGAATTTGCAGGGATGACAGGAATCGTTTTCTTCTGCTTCACGGCTCGCATTTCAGCTTCTAGCTTCGTCGCTTCTTCTAGTCGAGTAGCCCACATCGTCCGATTACGCTCCACATTCGCCAGACAGCCTTCCAATCCTGCCAACATCCCGCTCATTGCACGCCACAGAGGGAACGCACACGAGTCGACGAAGGCTAGATTCACACGCGCGAACTCGGCTGAGTCCGGTCGATCATCCATGAAAGCTGTCGCCGTGATGCCCAGTTCGACCTCCTCCGCGTGTTGCTCATGAAACTCCTCAAGCAGCCTAGTCGTCCAGCGGAAGTGTTGTTCGCAGGTTTGAGTCGGTCCAGAGATATCTGCCGAGTGCACCACCGCGTCGGCAAGCAATTCACGCAGGGCTTCATCGTCGTTACGACTGCCCCGGATTTGCGCTTCGTGCAGCTTGGCAACGATACTCGCGTGACGGTGCATGTCCGTGGCAAGGATGGCTCGAATGATGCGCTTGCGAACGGCTCGACGACTGCCAGCAGTATCACTCGAGCCATCTTCAAGCCCTGCGAGTACATCATTGCCAGGCTTTCGCATCGTCTCGAAACATGCAGCAGCGTGCATGTTCTCCAGTACCGAGTGATCGTTATAACGACGAGCAAGACGCGAGCTGGACCTTACGTGGAAGTCGTTGGTACGAGCGTCGTGACCCATGTCGTGGCAAAAAGCTGCTACGAACACCGCGAGTCGCTCTCGCGGAGCAAGTATCAGTTCACCACAGCGTTTCTGTCGAGCTCTCTCAATTGCTTGCGCTTTCGTGGTCGGACGCACTCCGAGCGCTGTCGAGGCGGGTATCAACGACGGAGCCAGCTTCTTACTCTGCGCAGTAAGCATGAAGAACGTCATGTGCAGCGTTGCGAAGGCATGGTACGTGTTGTGGTATGGCACGTCGAGGTATTGGGCCTGCACACTATGCAGGAAGCGCCGCAGGGTGGCCTCAGGGAGAGCGAATCCATCCATGAGATCGTGCAGCTCGAACATATCCACAGCGAGATCAATAAGCTGCGCCGGAGAGAACTGCCACGGATCCAGATCCCATTGCAGAACAGGACTCGGTGTTCCCCGTCCAGTAGCGAGTACAATGCTACCAGGAAGAGAGGTCATTATCCCAGACCCGCCACTGCTACCCAAGAAACAGCCTTCGTGGTATGAAGTGGCCGCGACAAGTGCTGCAACGTGGTCAAGGTCGCTCACAACTGATGGTAGACGCGACCGAGGGCGTCGACGACGAACTACTGGAGACGAATTGGTGTATTGAGACAGGAACGTCCTCGTCACGTGGCTCTCGGCTTCGCTGTCACTGCTGTCGCTGTCGTCGTACGACGGGGTCTCAAACGCCAGCTCCCAAGCGCGCCGTTCCACGAGAGCTGCGAGCTCAACACAAATCGCGCGTAGCACTTGTTCGTCTTCAGCATCGAAGCCTTCCGTCTCGCCGTGCGCGTTGACCTTGTTGACCGCGTAAAACACACCGATAACAGGTCGATCATCAATGTCATCGTCGGTGCTGCTGCTCGTACTGAAGCTGCTGCTACAACGGCGTCCAGATCGACCGGAAGCCCCTGAAGACGCAAACGGAGCGGTGGAAGATGATGATGCCGACATGGACGGTTGTGCCTTGATCGGCACACAGAGCAGACTCGAGGTCTGCATCCCCATCAGACGATCGTATTCACTATCGAACTCCGGGTGGATCCGTGCTTCGCGAACTAGGCGCATGGCAGCTCCCGTGGCAGCAACACGGCCTTGCAGCTTTTGACCGATGGGCAGTCCATACCCTCGCCAGTTCGCACCCACACGGGCATACAACGAGCGGCTCGGAGCATCCACGAGAAACAGAGCGCCGTGAGAAGCACGCAAAGCTTTGCATGCTGCAGTCTCGACGAAAGAAAACACAGCTCCGGCTTGCTCCCCCGGCATTGTGGCTGTAGCCGCCGGAAGACGCAGCGAAAGAAGAGCGGCACTCTTTCGCTGGGCTGTGCGTGCTGCATCAAGTCGCTGGGTATTTCGCAACGCAGAGGCAACCTGGCGAGCGATTCCTTTCGCAAGGTCCTCATCATGTCGATCGAAGTAAAGTTTGTCCAGAGTGACAGCACTCGGTGTATCGTGTGGACTGCCTCGCGAGCTCGTGTGCTTGTCCATTAGCTCCAGTACAGCAAGCACCACACCAGACGATGGGTCCTTCACAGGTACAGCGAGGATCGGTTTTGCGTGTTTCTCGCGAGAATACGCGCCGGCACTTGCATCCCTCAAGTTGATCACATTCCCGCTACGCGCTGCTGCAGTCACACTTGAGCTACCCGATGGCAGCGGAACGCGGTACTCACCCTGTGTTGCGTTACCCGGAGAGTACAGCTCACGAGTGAGCGGGTCTCTCAGATACACGTTGCACTCTGCGATACGAAACCACACCTTCTGGACGATGGTCCGCGCAGCCTTAAGAAGCAGCGCAGTCGGCTTGGGGGAGTGCTCAAGCTCACGAAAGAGCAGGTCTGATAACTCGAGCAGAGCTTGAGCTTTGTCTTGAGCCTTGTTTGCAGCATCTTCCAGCGCCAAACGCTGCAAGGAACTCCCCACGTGACGACACACCACAGTGCAGAGCTCCACGTCGCACTGGCGGAAGGTCCCGCGGGTTTTCCGCTTGACTTTCAGAGCTCCGTAAAACACAACGACGCTGTTGACTTGGTGGTCCTTGCACTGGTCAAACATCGGGACGCACAGCACGTCACCATCGAAAAGAGGCTCTGCGGTGGACGCAGCCCGACCGATGACCCCTTGACCCATTAGCACCGTCGACACCTTCGTCCTGAGCCCAGCACTAGCTAGACGAGCCCACAGCGTGTCAGCTTCACGGTCGTACGCGTACAGCGTCCATCCTTCAACACCAAGCGCTCGCTGCAAGAAGTCGAGCAGCAGCATTGGAGCCTCCTCTGGTCCACTGGCTCCGTCAAACGTGCGACGAAATATACTCGAAATGGGGTCGACAGTGCGGTGCCTGTCGACGTTGTCCACGAACACTTGGATCGGCACCGCAGCACGCAGCAACGCGCCTACAAAGCCACAAAAGACTCGAAGCGGCTCGCTCGTTGACTTGAACGATCGAAACGCCAGTGAGCAGTCGGACTCGCAGTCTCCGAGCCAAGAAGCGACGTCCTTTACGTCGTGGCGAGAGTTAAATACTTCGACAACAGCTCGCACACGGTCCCCGCAGTCCACGAGCGGCATGCACAAATAAGACTTTGAGTCATCAAAAATGTTAGCGTCCGACCTACAAATAAGAAACCGTCCGACAACCATTTACCTGTACGAGTTTACAGCCTGTAGGGGCTTCTACCTGTGCATTGGCACAAGCACGAGCGCTGGAGTAGAACGTCGGGTGGTGGGCGTTCCCCCTCGCCTGTCGCCTGGCTGAACTGGTGCCTGACGTCCTCGCCGACTTCTCCACGACCTGTCGGACGCGTCGACCGTCGAACTCAATGACCGAACAGGAGGAGCCGGTCGTCGTCTCTGACGCCGGCAGCAGCTCGAAGCTCAGCACGCAGTGCTCAGCGTCCAGCAGCGACAGAAACTGCTCCCTCACTGCCAGCAGCGTGTCCAGCGGACAGTCCTTGGACGCCGGGGCCGAGATGCACCCCACGCACGCGTCCACGAGCGTCTGCTGCGCCGACGAGAACCGTCGCGCGTGCTTGAGCGCCAACTCCTGCGCTAACCTGG
>JAHQIV010000565.1:0-19089 GCA_030463285.1 Phytophthora europaea
CGTCACGGGGGAGCCGCGCTGGCTGCCGTTGCCTCCGATGGGTATCGGGCGCGTGTGGTTCATTGTCGTGGGTCGAGCTGGAGCGTGGGTGTCGATGCTGCTTCGCGTGAATATGTAGCCCCCAAGCTTGGATTGATGCGAGTAGCCGCCGTTACATTTTCCAAGTGTTTTTTTTGGGGAGAGAGTATATTTTGGTCCGATACTAAAATTTGCTCACTCCGTCACAAAAACCTATATTCTATAAAACATGATGCAGATCGGGTCGGCGGCGCACATGGAGCGACGTCTGGACGTGCTAGAGAGCTCGGACTTGGACCAAGAGGACGGCAATAGTGTCTACAGCCAAGTAACCACCCCTGACGGACGATCCGATGCCCAGAACACGCACACGCGCCTTCGTTCGCCGTCCAGTTCGTCGGAGTCTTCGTCGCACAGTTCTTCCGCGTCTTCCAGTGATGGAGAAGCTTTGCAGCAGGCCTCACGCACCCGTAGTGGGGTGCAATTGCTCTCAGCACAGGGGTCAGCCACATGGCAAGCTCACATGGACCCGCGCGTGGACCTGAAGCTGCTGAGCAACCACTTCCGAGACGAGAGGATGGAGGAGTCGTATCAGCTTTACTCGTCCACGGTGGACTTCCCCGTGGCGCGGCGACTCATGCTCGCTCTTGTGGCCTTTGAAAGCGCGGCTTATTTCTTATTCCACAGGTTCAAGGACACATGCATCGCGCCGTCGGGCAACGACTACGCGTGGGTGGATCTGCTCACGCAGTTGCTGGAGGAGGAACCTTCGGGCAGTTCCAATGTCTCCGAGACGAGCTGCGTCTCGTTCATTGAACCCATGTCCAAGGACGCAGGACTCACGTGGCTATTGTGGAGTTTTGCGCCGTTTGCTGTGATTTATGGCATGCTGCCGTTGAAATACTTTGAAGGAAGTATGAGATTGAGGATTGGAGTTTACTACATCCGACGGCGTTGGAAGGTGATTGCTTCGTTAATTGTGTTGAACTGGTCCGTGGGACTGGCGGTGTTTGTACACCATGAACTGGTGGGCATGAGGAAGAACTTGCAGCTGAGTCTGGCGAATGGAATGGTCTGCGCGTACGATACGTTGATGCCGCCGTCGTGGTACGACACATCGGAATGGGGGAAGATATCGGGAGTGGACGGAGAAATGACGATGTTGTCGTGGCTGCAGCTATATGATAGCAAGCTGGCGTACTCGTTGCTCATGGGTGTGCTTGCTATACTGGCCGCATTTGCTGGTATCGTGGCAGTGGCGATGAAATTGGACTTTACGCATGTGCTGTTGTTGTCGGTGGCGGAGTGGATCACTACGCTGATGTTGTGTTTCTTGGGCGCGACGCCACTGATTTCCTCAAGCAGGCGAGTGATGAGTAATGAGGCGTTCTTGTTCTTCTTGTGTGTATTCCTACCCACATGCTTCGCCCTCACAGCCACGTACTCGGAGGATCGCGCTGCTCGCATGGCGTATGCCTCTAAAGTGCGTGCTGAGCGTATTAACACAACGCTGAAGCTGGATCTGTCCGTGAAGCAAATCGGGTTAGAGAACCGTAATGCGATGACGCGTGATGAAAAGGAGGCGTTGGAGCGAGCCCTGAGCGCAACCGGGGATATGGAGTTGTTCATGACTGTGTCTATCCCGTTTGCGGACCTAAAGTTGAAGGATATTTTGGCCAAGACACCAAACGGAGAAGTGTTGGTGGGTGAGTATCATCAGACGGATGTCGTGGTGAAGCGGTTGGCGCAGTCGTGCCTAACAGCCGAGGGCCTCGCAGCCTTCAAGAGCAAGGTGGAGCTGCTGGCGTGCCTGCGGCATCCAAACATCGTGCTGTTTATTGGCGCCACATTCGACAATCTATCAAATGTAGGCCTTGTGATGGAGTACCTGGAGCGTGGCGACGTTCTCACACTATTGCGTAGCCCCATCGCGCTAACCTGGAGTGACCCCCTGCTGAAGATAGCTACTGATGTGGCACAAGGCGTCTCCTATTTGCACAACTGTGATCCACCGTTGGTGCATCGCGATCTCAAGTCTTCCAACTTGTTGTGCACACGGACCTACTCGTGCAAGGTATCTGACTTTGGCGAGTCAAAGCGCCAGTTGCTACCGGGGAAACTATTTAGTACGATCGTAGGCACGCCGTACTGGTTGGCGCCCGAGATTCTACGTGAAGAACGGTACGACACGCAAGTGGACTGCTACAGTTTTGGCGTCATCCTCATGGAGCTTGAAACGCGGCGTGAGCCCTACAATGATCTCCCTAAGGACTACACGACGATCGACATCATGATGGGCGTGTCGCGCGGGGACTTACGGCCAACCATCCCTCCCTCCTGTTCACCCTGCCGTCGTGAGCTTATCGCGCGCTGCCTGGACAATGATCCCAAGCGGCGGCCAAAGATGACGGAGATTCTCAACGCGCTGCAGCACGAGGTGCGTCAGGAGCTGCTCGACCAGAATTCCACGGATGTCGTCACCGATAAGCGCCGGCTGGTGCTCATGCAACAGCACCAGCGACTCAATCGCCGCGGACTGCAGGACCTTATGCGAAGTCACGATGATGACTAAGCTTCTTATGAGGCGTGACCGTGTTGCACACCGCTGGTAGCGGTGAACCTGGATACGTTTCCAGGTATGTGTAATGAATCTATGGTATTAACTTTTCCAAGCTCTTGAAGGCGCCAGAGTCATTGAACAGCAACGAGTTGAAGTTCATAACGGGTGCCCAGTCTTTCCTAGCGAAAAGTCCGACCCCACGCCATGCCGTCGATGTGAGCATCGGGGTGACGTGCCATAGCGTGTCGTTGTTAGCGCGTGCGTTACTCCGCGGAGGAATTCGTGGGTTCGCTGCCGCGAGAGCATGAAATATGAGTGCGGAGGAGTCAGTTGCGCGATTGCAAAACTGTGGTTAGCAATGTGCTCCATCCTTTGACTAATGCGCTACGACATGTAAGTTCGGAATGACCAGTCTGCACTGGCAACGGAGACCGTGGAGCGTTCGGATGCCTATGGATTGGCGATGCAATGTAACGCTCTTTAGTGCAACGCAGCGAAGCTCGTGAATCAATCGTCCAGCCGTTCACCAAGGAATAGACGCCAAATGGTGACGACTTGAGCTGCTCTTCCAGGAGAGTTGAACACCTTGCTAAGACGAGGAAACTACTAATAGTACAGTATTGTTTTGAAGTTGACTTAACGGATGAAGATCGCGTGTTTGCTTGATTAACTGCATGCAACTTCCAATCGGCTGCACGTGGACTACGTGGTCTCGACAAAACGCTTACTACTAACTTGCCGGTCTCAGTCGGGCCGGTGAATAACTTAAATACGCCGCACATGCTCGCCACACCTCGCGACAAATTGAACACACGCGCTGGAGGTTGGGTGGCAGCGATGATCCATGCCGAGCTGGTGCTTGGGAGCCGCCACTTGAAATGGGCGTGGCTGTCACATTTACTACGCTATGTACCGCGGGTCGCTTGATCGCGGTGGGTGAATGAAAAATTTGGCGGTGCAATCGGAAGCTGCGAGGCCTACTCGAACGCATTGCTCAGCGCCTCCATCCACAGGTGCATTTCATCGTGAGATTTCGCTCTGACCATTAGCGTCTTGGTGATCTTTCCAGCACACGTCGATACCGAAAACTCGCAGGTGGCCTCGCTGATTTTCTCGGCGTGGGTCACGTAAGCTCGGCTGAGCGGAACGGCCCATGCGTCCTCCGTGTCGTACACCGTGAACATGTTGCCCTGTATGACGCAAAACCTGGCTCGCTTCGACTTGCGGTCGCCTACTTCGAGCCAGCCGCTCTTGTCCACGATATTGCATTGCAAGTCCAGCTCTGAATCCGAGTAACCTGCTGACAACGTCGATGACGCGGTGCTCGTCGTGCTAGTGTTCAGCGACTCCTGCCGCTTAGCGAGCGCCGACGCCTCGTTCAGTCGGTCCACCCACTGTCTGCACAGCGTCTCGTTCTTGGCACGCACATCGATGATCTTGCCGCTCACGGCGTATACCTTGAAGGCAATCTTGGACTTCTGGGACGTCTCCACGTGCGCTACCCGCACTGCACCAGCGGGGGTGGACTCGCTCTTGGTCGTGAACAGGTTGTCGCCGGCGATAGGCATAAGCGACGACTCGGAGACGAACTGGTCCGTCGGGAACGTGTCGTAGTACGTGAGCAGCGCGCCGTCCAGTACGAAGTGCTGGTTGCGCCACTTGGAGAAGCGGCCGGACTTCTTCCAGAGCCAGCCGTGGAACTTCTCGCCCGCCGTCTTGCGGCCAAAGTGCATGGCTGATCCTTGTGTGCTCTGTACGAGCATCTCGATGTCCACGTTGAGTCCTGGGATGCTCAGGCCGTTGCGACTGCGGCCGCCTCCACGGCGAGACGGCCCCGTCGAGGGAGTGCGGTGGTTCATGCCTGCGGAGGAGGCGGTGCGTTGGCAAGTCTCGTCGGATCTGCTGCTGTCCTGGTGCCTGCTGCTGCCTGTCGAAGCGGTTTCTCTCGACAAGCCGAGCGCGCGATTCGCTGAGCGTTCCTCGCCTTCTTGTGCGCTTCGCGGTCTCTGCCAAAGTGGTGCGGTCGTCGGATGCCGCTCCGACCAGGTAGAAGTCAGTTCGCCAACTGGCTCGACCTAATCGCCCCTTGCTCTCTCTCGCCCCGGCTATGCTCGCGCAAGCATACTGAGCGAGAGTGAGGGCGGCGCGAGCCAATCAGCGGCGTGCGGATCAATCTGAAGTCTCTGCTTGGGTCTTTTTACTGGTACAAAAGGTTTTAGCGCAGGCCAGCACCGCTGGGTGTGAGTGAGCCATACAAACGGCTAGAGTACTGTACATGCTGTACCGACGAGGGTTTCTCGTCTGCCGAGTCGCCCGTCGCGGGTTTGCTGCTTCTGGTCCTGGTCCTGCTGGACTTGGTGGCTGGTTCGCGGCCACCGTCTGCGGCGAATGGGTGAGGCGGCAATCTGGGTGGATGTCGCCGTTGTTACTGCGCTTACGTTTGTATTATTAGTGTACCGGTAGCTCAAAACCGAGTTGCTCCGCTGGTTTGGCGCCTACGGCCAATGTCGACCAGCTGGGAAAGCCGATGTCACTCAGGAAGAGCGGCCCTATACAGACGCACGTTGGCGCGAGTAACGAGACGGCGCGGCAGTATTTTCCCCCGTCGGGAACACCCTCATCGCCTCGCCGATTCGCGCGAGGATACTGTACCGGCAAGCCCGGCCCGACAGCGCCGCCTTGTAGAAGAGAGACGGAGCCGCGGGGACGGGCCCCAGGTGCAGAGACTCTGTATGTCCGACTCCTACAGACCCGGATCTGTCACCGCGATGCAGAGCAGAGGCTACGTGCACAGTAATTTATTTAGAGACTGGGAGATCAATACTGAAATCAAGTAAACAGTCATTAATATTTGAATTGAATTCCCTCGAGGACGGATGGCACCCAGGGTAAATTACCCGGTAATTGCTCCTCAACAAAGGCAATCGCTGCACTCCTGCGAGAAAATAGATTCTTTCACTTGTACTCGGCTCGCTGGAATGCTCGGCGCTGGGCCCACCTACGCAAATACCGCGCGGGTTTGCTACGCGTACGTGAACTTGCAACCGCTCGCCTCCGTTGATCCTCTTCACCCCCTCTCCCTCTCCACCGAAAATTACTGTGCACGTAGACACTCTCCTCGCGATTCGCGCTGCTCTGCGAGCTGCAACCAGCAGATGTGCGTCGAGGGCAGAGCGCGGACAGTTGACGCCGGGAGCAATCGACCTCAAGCATTGCCGCTGCCTGAGAACGCAGAAAGCTACAGTAACTTATCGGTAGCGTGTGTGCAAGTCCCCCGCTGGCATGCATACAATGCATACATGTAACGACGTCGACTTGCACTTTGGAGGCTGAACCCTTTGCTAGTCAGACGTGGTACAGTACTGTACCGACTAACTTTCAGCGCTGGGTCTCCGCTACTCTGCTAAGTGCGATTCTGACCCGTCCTCACATCTTGCGCGCCCATCCGATGTAGCCATCGGCCCGATAAGCTCTTCCGACCTTCAGGAACAGGTTCAACATGTGGTCACAGTCCCAGCTTGACTCACGACCACGTTGACCGAAGCATATTGCAGTCTGTGGCGAAGAACGACATTCCTGTGCGCCACGCGCGTTTGCTCTGGAATTCCACGTGGACTGGCGCCTGCTGAGACCAGCTTGCGCCGGTTTCTGTAGGCGGACCATGCGGCGACAGCGACGAGGTGTCATGGGCAGCACGAACCTGCCTGTGCTCACCCACCGCTGTGAGGCCCACGCTCGAGATTATGCGGCAACTCAAGACGCACGATCGGCCAGACGCGGCATGGCGCCGACATGTGACAACGATACAATGGACCAGCACCACCGCCCGGTGAAGCTCAAGCCGACGCGGCACGAGAAGTTCAAGCTGCCTCTGATATCTTCGTCGACCGGTGAAATGGCCATCCGCGCTGGACAACGCTGGACCAAGCGCCTATCGCCACGAGGAGCTCCGTTGGCTGAACACGAGCAGGCAAAGGTGAGTTTGAGTCGATAGTGTTCAATCGACGGCGACTGACTTTCTTGTGTGTATGGCCACATTCGCATTGCTATTTGTGTGTCTTCAGCTTGTGCTTGGGGTGTCGATTGACGCCCACGAAACTGTATCAAAATCCTACAAAAATGAGCACTGGTATACCAGTCCCATCGGATTTGGATCCAAAAAATCGGTGCTGCTGGCGGCGTTCAAGTCGCGCGACCCTGGAGGAGCTGGGGTCATCACCTCGAAACAGTTAATCGAAGCACTACAAGCTCCCAACCTTGGACTGGATGAACGACAAGCCCGCTCGCTGTTGATCGACTATGATGCTCAATTGCTAGATGAGGGTGACAAGGTACCCTATCGCGAATTTGTGAGGCATCTTCAGCTGCCTGATGAACGATCCAACCAACCAGGGCAAGACCCAACCATATTCTACCAGGAAAGCTACATCAATCGTGTCCGGACGCACGCTGCACAGTTCATTGAAAAGGTAGCAGCAATAGACATGGCATCTACCTACAGATACAGCCCAAGAGAGCCGACCTCAACCGTTCTTCCAGCTCTTCCGAACAACAGACCAAGCCGAGAAGCAGTTTCTGGGCAAAACAATGGTGCGTCCCTAGTAGCTCTGTGCGCCGTCTTGCCCGACTAACTCCAGTGCTTTGTGCTGTAGTAGAAGTGGACCGCTTGTCGTTTGAGCTCGACAAGGTGCGGAAGCAGCGACGAGCAGAAGCCAAGTCACAGATCTTGCTTGCGCATATCAATCGGATAGAGGCGTTCTCGCAGCATCAGCAAAAAGTCATTGAGCAGCACGAGACCATGCGCCTGACCGCTAAGGCTTTGCATCGCCATGCCCACTTTGAGCACGCTTATAAAGAGGTAAGATGTCCTAGGAAAAATGCCTAGGTCTCCAGTAGACTGACAAGGTCGAAAATGCTTGCTTTGCAGGAAAATCGTCGGCTACGCATTGCGCAACGGCAACCTAAAGGAATGCTAGGGTCCCCAACTGCCAAGATGCATCACAATGTTAGCAAGGACTCAATGTTTTACGTTGATCCCGTGTAAGATCCCAGTACAGGGTGTTCAATTTTCGATCAGTATGTCGTAACTTTCGGTACAGTGTACCACCTGTGTACGCCACATTTTCGAACTTCATTCTGAGGGATACACACTCCAGTACTAACGACTTGCTTCATGACGGACGCCAGCGCGCTGGGTCCGCTCGACGACGGCACACACGGTGCGTTGCCCCCATCGTTCTACCCGCTCTACCTGTTCTCCCTGTGCTCTACCTTCTCACGTTCTCTCTGTCTGCTGCGTTCTCCTCCCGCTCCAATAGCGCCGCTGATCCACCTCGAGTTCCGCTACCGTCAGGTGGACACGGTGCTGGCGCTGGCCTATGGCGGTGCCTGCTTCTTCTCCTTCTGGGCCTTTGCCATGCACGCGCAGTCACCCACGCGCCAGGCCGCGACGCTCGGCTTCTACCTGCTCATGGGCCTGGCGTCGCTCACCCGCGTGCTGTGGTTCGCCACGCCCTACGGCGTGCAGTCGGTGCTGGTGGAGCCCCCACGGATCATGATGGGCGACGACGGCTGGGCCCAGTTCCTGACCGCGGAGGCCGTGGAGCTGCTGGGCTCCTTCCTGCTCTACAGCGTCTTCGTGCTCATCGTCGTCTTCTGGGCCGACATGCTGCGCCGGCTCTTCACCCACGAGAGCGTGCGGTCGCACCCGCTGCGTCTCTTCTGCTTCGTGCTGCTGGCCATTGTGGCCATCGAGGCCATGGGCTTCGCGGTGTTCGCGGCCAGATGCGAGGACTCGTACTGGCTCATGGTCTACGACGACGTCGTCATGTGTCTACTGTCTCTCGGCTCACTCGCGGCGGTACTCGTCTATTCGTTCCGGATGAAGACCGTGCTGCAGGCCTTTCTCGAGGTGAGTCAGATCGACACCACGGACAGGATCAAGGCTGTCAACTGGGCGACGTCCATTTGCGCGTTTTTCCTCGTCTCGAACAGCGTGTTCCTGACCTACTCTATCATCAGCCTCGCACACTTCCACCAAGCCGGAGCGTACCTCGAGTCCAAGTGGTGGTGGCTCTTTGTGGCGTCCAAACACCTCGTGGAGATCTTCGTTCTGTATTTCCTGCTGTACACGCTGTGGGGGAAAAGCTCGGACGACGCCGAGAACTCCAAGGACGGATACGAACCCATCCCGGACGGAAACTACCTCGACGACGACGACCCGAACGGCATCAACGCATCAGGTTCGTTGCCCAGCACACCCCCAAGGCGCCATCGCTAGCACGAAGCGATAGCAGCCAATGAATATAGCTGGGCCGAGTCGAGCTGTGCTGTGTCTCCGAATGGCGAAAACAAATACAACTTAAGCTGGTAAACAGACAAAGAGCGATCCTATTTAGCTCCTTCTAATGCACATGCTACTCACGAGTTGTGAATGTATCTTGGTTGTAGGTAAGGGGTTTGTCATCACGAAATGTATGAAGAAGTTAGTTCTGCGACCTCGAAGAGTTGAACACCACCGCTACACAAAATGCTGTGAAGCGACGCGAGCCGAAGTCGGGTCGTTACAAGTTACAAGGAGGATTTCTCTTCTCGACCGGTCGCATCAGTCCTGGAAGCGCGGCGTGGAGCAGATAAGCCCTCGATTCTAGCACCTGACCGAAGGAAGATCTCTCGACTCAACCCGCTCGTTCGCCCATGATCAGCGCGTTGTTCCTCATCAGCCAGAAGGGCGAAGTCGTGCTCAACCGCTTCTACCGCGACGATGTGAGTCGACGCGCGGCCGACAGCTTCCGGCTGCAGGTGATCGCGGCCAAGGAGACCGGCACGCTGCCGCCCGTCAAGGTCATCGACGGGTGCTCGTTCCTCTACACTCGGCACGAGAACTTGTACCTCGTGGCCGTCTCTCGCGCCAACATCAACGCCGCTCTCGTGTTCCAGTTCCTCTACCAGCTCAACGTCATCTTCAAAGAGTACTTCGGTAAGAAGTACAATGAAGACACCATCCGAGACAACTTCACGCTCGTGTACGAGCTGCTGGACGAGACCATGGACCACGGCTATCCCCAGAACTGCTCCAGTGACGTGCTCAAGCTGTTCATTAACCTCGGGTCCTCGCTGGCGGTACGCCCGCCGTCTTCATATTTTTGTGTGTTAAATTTCATGTTCGACTATACTCAGGACACGTTGATTTCTTGCTCTACAGACCCCCGAGAACCCTGGCGGAGCTCCTCCGTCGCAGTTGACGTCTCAAATCACCGGTGCCATTGACTGGCGTCGTGAGGGCATCAAGTACAAGAGGAACGAAGTGTACCTGGACGTGTTTGAGAGCGTCAACCTGCTCATGTCCTCGACGGGCACAGTGCTGCGCAACGAAGTGGCGGGCCAGGTGGTCATGAAGACACTGCTTACCGGTATGCCCGAGTGCAAGCTAGGGCTCAACGACAAACTCACGGTGCAGAAGGGTGACGCCCCCTCCGCTAAAGTGGCGGGCCAAAAGCGCGGCTCGCGTGAGGTCGAGATCGACGACTGCACCTTTCACCGCTGCGTGCGTCTGGGCAAGTTCGATGCTGATCGTACTATCACGTTCATCCCACCGGACGGAGAGTTTGAGCTCATGAAGTATCGCGTGACGGAGAATATTAACCTGCCCTTCAAGATCATGCCAGCTTACCAGGAGCAGGGCACTACTCGTCTCTCGGTCACGCTAAAGCTGGCTTCGCTTTTCAGCCCCCGGTTGTTTGCCACCAATGTCGTCATTAAAATTCCGGTATGTACTGAGATGACTTCCTGAACCCTGAGGTTTAGTTTACTTACTGGTTTGCTCCCTTCATTCAGACACCACCTAACACCGCCCGAGCTCGAATTAACGTTCCTATCGGCAGGGCGAAGCACGAGCCTGAAAACCACGCGATTGTCTGGCGTATTCGCAAATTCCAGGGTAAACTGGAGCGGATGCTCGACGCTGAGGTTGAGATGATGAAGGGGACGAAGGAGAAGCTGTGGTCGCGCCCCCCACTTCAGATCGAGTTCCAGGTGCCCATGTTCACGTCGTCGGGACTGCACGTGCGATTTCTCAAGGTCTTCGAGAAGAGCTCCTACCCAACGACGAAGTGGGTTCGCTACGTGACGCGTGCGGGGCAATACCAGCTCCGCATTTAATCCAGAGGACTCATTAGCAAGAAACAAGCTTACAGATCCGATCCAACTAGCCTGGCCCACCCATATTCATTGCAAACGACTGCAATCTATATAATGGCAGTAACCCGATAACGCGATTTATCGTGGCAAGATTCAAGTTTGCATATTACGTTAAACGAGTCATCCCTTTGTAAACCGTCCGTAAAATTCCACCCGGAGATAACTAGTCGAACGTGGTCCAACTCAAGCACCATCATGAACCGCGCTGCCCAATCCGCCTGCAGCAGCACCGCCGACATGACCGCCGACACCAGCACCAGCGCTAACGCCACCGTGAGCCGCGCCGCCCACTCCGCCTGCAGCAGCACCGCCGACATGACCGCCGACACCAGCACCAGCTGTTGTACCGCTGGTGTCACGGTCTTCTTTGCTTATATCATTATTGTTGGCAGATACAGGCTTGTTGTCATTGACCGTGTCTAAGACATTGTCCTGGCCAGACCCGGATGTTTTGTTGCCAATTTTGGCATTGTTGTTGTCTTTGTCAGACTGCTTGGTGGGCAACTGAGGAGCATTTGCCGCCGCCGAGTTGGACGCCGGGGCAGGGGTTGCATATGGGGTTGGAAGTGGAGTTGCCGTCGTAGGCACAGGAGTCGGAACAGGGGTGACAATGGGAGTGTTGGCGAGTGAAGTTGGGGTAACGAACGCGTCGTCATTGGAGACACCGGTTCGCGGGGCCTGCTGGTTGATGTTGCCAGCTTCCGCCAGAACGCCCATAGTGGTGGCAATGATGGCGAGGTGAGCGACGATCTTGGTGAGGTTCATTTTGGACAGATACACTGAGGACTGGAAGACTTGGACTTGGACTGAACGTTGAAGGTGGAGCTACTTGCCGCAGTGCTTGAGACTGCGGAGGAAAAGTGAAAATGAGGTTGATAGCGTCCCGTGTGGTGACTATCATGAGGCACCTGGTGCCCACCACGAATTGTAGGATGCCTCATACGGGAGCCACACGGTCATCACCTCTACCGGAAACACGATAGCGGCAAGCGTTTTAGAGGCTCAGCGACACCTTCGCGCGGATAAGCGCAGAGAGTCAATCACATGTTGACCAAAAAGTACGGTGCTTTCATGGCGAGCGTCATGACAACGGTATAAGATCGACATCTGGTGTATCTTTAGTTGGCCCTACATGTATCTCATGTAATGTAGCTGGTCATCAATTGCCATGAATGCAAAAAATGAATTGTCGTCATAAAGCATCGAAACGTTCCACAAATGCCACGCATATTGGTGCGTGGAGAACTCGCCAATATGCATCGTGCCCAAGCGATAATCCGCTCTTTGTGAGGGGCGTCCACTCGGTTATCAATGGCTGCTCAAAGACATCGTTGGTTTGTGCCGAGGGATTTTGTGGCCGTCGTGCTCGTCCGAAAACTTGCCGCCAGAAGCTGAAGCAACAATAGAGCTTCAAATTTTACAGATAAGGTACTACGAGGTCTGACGATGTTGCCCATCATTCGACCGAGTCACTTGAATGCGCTTTGCACTTCGAAAGGTCAATTCAAAACTGTATTTGTACGCAACTACGGAATGAGGCAAGCCGCTCACTGCGGTAGTATTTTATGCTGTATCGCCACGTTGCAAAACGAATGCACTTCTTTTCCAACGAGAAGGACGCTCAGTGACGAAGCGCACGGCGGGACTGAATGGCTGACTGTTGGGTGGTTGAATCCGCGTACTGGTCAGCCGACGAGGTTCCGGAGGAAGCGGCAGACGCCGTCTTGGTGGAGACGCCGGTTTTGCCAGACTTGGTAGCACTGGTGGTTGCCGGGGTCGAAGACGACGATGAGGCCGTGCTGGTAGATGTCGTGGTTGAGTCGGTTGACGGGGCGTCGGTGGCCGCTGAAACCGAGCTCGTGGACACACCGTGTTTCTGGTCCGGCGTGGTCCAGGCCGAGGTCGCGCCTGTTGAACTCTGGTCGCCAGAACACGGAGTCGTAGCAGCTTCACCGCCTTGGTCCGAAATTCTCGTGCCAATCGAGCCTGAGACGGTCGTCTGAGTCGACGCTCCCCAATTGCCCGTCGTGCTGTGACCCTGCTTGTTGACGGTATTAGCTTGCGTAGATTGGCCTTGCTTCTGGCCAGTGGCGTTGCTAGTCTGCGTCGACTGACCCCAAGCGTCTGCCGAAGCTTGACCCTGGTCATTCGACGTTTTCGTCGATTGACCCCAAGCACCAGTGGAGCTCTGGTCCCCAGAGCACGGAGTCTCCTCCGCCAAGTTACCTCCCCAGCCTGAAATACTCGCACTGATCGAACCCGACACATTAGTCTGCGAAGCCTGACCCTTCTGCTGACGGGTAGATGACTCAGTCGACTGACCCCACGTGCCCGTCGAACTCTGGTCGCCCGAGCATGGCGTCTCCACCGACTCGCCACCCTGCGATGTGATGTCCACACCGACAGAGCCCGACACGTTCGTCTCGGTCGACTGACCCTGTTGGCCCTGCGCGGTGACATCCACACCAACGGAGCCCGACACAGCCGCTTGGGTCGACTGGCCCTGCTGCTGTTGTTGTTGTTGCTGCTCGCCCGTTGTGCTGGTGGTGGTGGTCTCCGTCGACTGCCCCCACGTGCCCGTCGAGCTCTGGTCGCTCGAGCATGGCGTCTCCACTGACTCACCACCAGGGGTAGTGCCGGTTTGCCCCCATTGCGACTGCTCTTCGGCAGCCGTCACAGTTCCGGTCCAGTCGGTGTTGTCGGCGTCCGAGTCACGACTTGTACACGGGCTCTCAGCAGATCCACCACTCGGGTTGATGGTGGAGCCCCAATTGGACGTATTCTTCTGACTGCCCTGGGTTGCAGTACCAGTAGTTGAAGTGGACGGGGCTGTGGTCGTGACAGTAGAAGGAGAGGATGTGGTTGCAGTGTTCTGCTGGGTGGCCGAGTCATTCGTGGTGCTCTGCTGGGTGTACGTGTCATCGCTCCAGAGCGACGAGGTCGTGGTCGTGGATGAAACACCGCCGCCGCCCCCAAGCTTCCTCACCACCGGACCGTTTGCCGCGACTGAGGCGTCCGCGAGGGAGACCACCGACAGGGACGCAATTGCCAGGAACGCGATAATCTTGCTGATCTTCATTGTGACGAGGAGGACGGGGTGTGAAGGTAGCACGCTCGGATGCTGGAGGAAGGCACGATGCTTGTCGGCGAAGCAAGGTAAATTGGGGAATGAATTACCTTTTTGCTACGGGGGAAGACTCGTGCCTGCCAGCCAGACCCATGACACTCTCTCGATATGCCCTGCACGGGCACCTTCGGCCGTCGTCGGGTCACGACTCGTGACTCACGAGATGCGCGGGAACCGCAACACTGGCATTGCGAATCGCAGCGGTGAGGTGTATCCAAGCTTGCCCACTGACACGCATCGCCAGATGTTACGCGCGACAACTGTACTGTACAGGCACCAGGTCAATGGCGACGCACCATGATCTCATGTCTGAGGTCCCGTCCCCAGCGTTCTCGTGCGGGAGCTTTCGCAAGTCGAGCATCAGCTGGGGGTGCGCAAGTGTGCAGGTGTGGCTGGGATCGAGTAAGAAACCAAGCTACAGTACCGTCTTACAGCAGTCTCCGCGCAGCATCCTCTACGGTGACGAACGGCGTATTGAGACTTCAATGACAGCGGTAGCAGTATAATGGGGATGTCGGGGCGCCGCCCAAGACGAACCCTGAGCCTCTCGTTTGTGGCCGCATTCACGTGTCCGCATGCCGGGCCAAACCGGGCTCCATCGCTCGATCGTTGAAAAGCCTCTACAGCTAGAAGTGCACTACACTGTGCAGTGCCACGAGACTGTCAGGGCTTGCAGTGGATTTTCCTCTCGTGCCTTTACGGTGAGTCAGGATGAGGAGCGCATGGGCCACAGATACATGTAATTCATCATCGTTTCGGCAGTCGTCGACTGCATGCTGTCATTCTCTCAAGTTGCGCTTTCCATTGCTTCAGGTACGATGCACTGATGCTTCGTGCAGGAAGCACACCGAGACTAAGCGGATCTTGCCTCCTGCTTAGGGGAGTACACCAACCGAGCGTTCATGTTGGATCCCGCCGCACCTGCATAGGTCGAGAAAGTCTCCTTACGTTTTAAGACGCGACTTCGTCCACCGAAATGGTCTGTGGTCCGTCGCGTTGTTACGTTGTAACGCTATGCTGGATGGTCGACGATGTGCCAAACCGATCCAAACGCGCGGATACTTTGGTTCGTCGTGGTGCGCAGACCTCTACGTGACGCTTGACTCCCGCATGTACAGTTCACGCGGAGACTTGCCACATGGTCCAGTCGGAGTGCTCGTGGCCCGACACGACAGCGAAAAATTCTGCGACGATGTCTGTAAGACACGCAGTCCGCCAGGGAGATGATTCCCATGTGGTCCGCGTTCCAATGCGCAACGCACCTTGCTGGGCTGTTTTGAGTGCTCGCAGCAAGACGTGAGCGGGGCAGATGGCCAGCTGCAAAGGCACTCGCCGAGCCACCTGCCAGCCAGCACCCATGTGAACAGTGTGACACAGTTGTCATGGAGCTAAGGGCACCCCACTCAGTCGTGTCGTTACCCCACCAGCTCGACCGTGAGCAGTACAGTGAAGTGTCCATATCCGATTGCCTTTTCCCGCCCACGCTGCCTCTAGCTCGCTACAATCTGGAGACTGCAGTGCATGTAGCAGCTACCGGCTAGTCCTGGGCCCAACTGCCGCCCCACCCGTCAGATGGCAGCTTCCGAGCGCATCTGAAAAGGATGTTCACCAAGGACTCGACTCGCCTCACGGTGTATAACTCTCGCTTTGCATCGTCGCCATAAGCCTGGACAACGTGGAAATGCAGGAGCAGACTCATGAACTCGAACTTGCTCGAGCGAATCCACTTGGCTCATTCCCAATTTTGCTTAGCCCCACACAGGCAAAACATCCAACCCGAGCAAACTCGCTCCTTCAGCAGTACCCGACACTTGCAGAATGAACCTCAGCAAGATCTTCGCGCACCTCGCTTTGCTGTCGCTGGCCGTAGCCTCCACCAACGCAGTGACCCCCGACACGAAGTTCGTGGTTCGCCAGAACAATGCTCTGCGCAACCTGAAGGCGGCAGGGACGGGCACGGGTGTCTCCACTTCCACCTCATCGGGTGACTCATACACCAGCGCGACGGACTCGGCCACCCAGCAGAGCTCAACGACCGCGAACACTCCGTCAACCGATACAACGACCACTTCGTCGGACACGACGACGGACACGACGACGGCATCTTCGCCGTCCACATCAACCACGCAAGGAACTGACACGACCACGCAGGGAACAGCAACCAACACCGGAGCCACCACCAACACGGGCACTTGGGGAGGAACCAGCACTGGAGCTGACACTGCCACCACTGGCGGCACCGACACATGGGGAGCTGGTACAGGCACCACCGAGTCTGCCGAGACGCCTTGTGCCAGCGGTGACTCCGATACGACGGGTACATGGGGAGTCTCTGGCACCGACACCACCACGTCTCAGCAGACGACGGGAACTTCGGGGTGGGGAACCAACACTGGAACTGGCACTGCCACGACTGGAACGTCTGGCTGGGGGACTAGCACCGATACGACTTCCGCCGAGACACCTTGCTCGGGTGATCAGAGCTCAACGGGGACCTGGGGCACGTCAACGGACACCACGGGTACTTGGGGAGCTGCAACAGATACTACTTCGGGCACCGACAGCACGTCTCCGCAGACGACGGGGACGTCAGGCTGGGGAACCAGCACCGAAAATGCCGCTACCACAACTGGAACGGCTGGCTGGGGAACTAGCACCGATACGACTTCTGCCGAGACGCCTTGCTTGGGCGACCAGAGCTCAACGGGAACCTGGGGAACCTCGACAGACACTACTACTGGCGCAGACACGAGCACCCAGCAAACCTCGGGAGGTGCAACCTCGACCGGAGCGGCAACAGACTCGACTGGCACCACCTCCCAAGACACCAGTACTGGAACCACGTCGACTGGCGCGACGCAGCAGATGAGTGGCACGGATACGTCGAACACCGACACCACCACTGGCACTTGGGGCACCACGGGCACTGAGCAGGCTGGCACGGTGATGGCTGCGAGTGAGACTTCCGGCACGTGGAGCGCTGCCACCGACACCGCGGAGACTCCGTGCTCGGGTTCGGCAGACACCACGTCGGGAACGTCGACGGGGACCTGGATTGAGATCACCAACAGTCCTAGCACCGGAAGCACCACCACCACCGAAACGGCCTCGGGCAAAACTGGTGTCGACTCCACCTCGGCGACTTCGACTGCTGCTACGACAGCCCCGGAGACGATAGCTCCGGCCACCTCAGCTCCGGATACGACAGCCCCTGCTACGACTGCCCCAGCCACGTCAACGTCTTCGGACACAACGTCAACGAGCACGACCACGTCTGGCAAGACTGGTGTCTCCGCGACGTCAACGACGTCCTCGGGCACCTCGTCGGCGGACACGTACACGGCCAGCTCGGACGATTCGACCACGCAGCAATCGGCCACTCAGTCCCGCCGCCGCACGCTTCGCTACTAAGCGGTCTACTCGAAGGCAAGAAGATCCTGGTGACGCAATGGTTATGTCTGCCACCCTGCCATCCGTTCGAGAACCTTTTGATGTAGACCCACTGGCCTCCATGCCGTAACACCCAGCGTAAATACACGTATTCAATCGGAGTTCTAAATGATCGGTCACACTTTTAGTGAATGGCAAGCAGGCTAGATGGTTACAGCTTGTTGCGCCTGGAGTGTAGCGCAGGTGGTGATAGAGCCGCCAACGCGCGCGGCTACACGAAGAACTATTGACGTACATCTCCACATAAATAATATCCACCGACAGGAGATACGAATTTATTTCAACGACGATTGAATGCGCTGCAACGTCGGGTTGCACGCTTGCAAGGTATTAAGGCATATCCACCGGTTGTGAGTAAGCATAAGTTTACTACTACGTAGTAAAACATATAGCGATAAGTTTAGTGTTTGCAGCTACGCATTAACCGGAAGTCTCGAGTAAGTATCGCCCGAGTTATTGAGTACTACACTTGCTTGACGAAAACGCGAGTTAGGACGCCTGAGTAAGCAACATTATTGATGTAACGCGAAAGAGAGGGATGACTATGAGTTCTCACGCTTGGATAAGTACTTCGAGATAGATCTCTCCTCACGGTGCCATTCGACATGAGCAGTAAATGCACCAGGCGATCTGAATCGTTTGTTGCATCTTGGGTAGGGACACACGAGATCAACTTCATCTTCTGATGACGAGCCCGAATCCTGGTTCAAGACCATTTCCAACGCAGGTGCACGTATCTTGAAACCAGGAAGCACATCACCACCGTCAAGATCTCTCCACGCAATGTTGTCAGAGTATTGCACGTCTCCATCGTCGTCGATATAGTACTCATACATCCGCTGAAAGTCTGGGCGTGGGTCGATCAGCCATCCCAACTGGACGCCGTGCTGGAAATATTCATTTCGCATCTTTCGATCAAGAGCGCTGCGTTGAGAGCCTCGACCAGAGAGCTTATCAATCTCAACAACAAAGATGGGGACAAAGGGCTCGCCACGATACGTCCACGTTGACTCAGTCGACAAGCCTCTATCGGTATCGCGAGGCGTGTACGCGACGTCCGGCATTCGAATGTCACTGTCGAAAATGAACGCTCCTTGCGAGGTTGTGCCCCTGCCTCCTTGTCCAGTCGTCTCGATCCATTTTCCGAGCTCTACAGTGATCTTGAACGCCACTTTCTCGTTGCCATAGTTGACCATTCGATAGGGGATGAAGCGGCCTTCGTCGATGAAGAACGCCGGCTGCTCGCCAAAAACGGGGTTCACCAGTGGACCGAGCTTCTTCACGTGATTATTCAACTGCTTCAGCTTCACTCCAGGATAGTCCTTGACATTGCACAAAGTCTTCTTCGTTTCCAAGTCGCGCACGAGCCGCGTAAGCGCGTCTTCGTGAGGTTTTTGCTCGTCCGCCATCGCAGTGTGGTTGCTCTTTCTCACTGGTTGCTTTTTCTCGACCGAAAGGAAAATACACTATGTGGTCCACACTTTTATCAGGTCACAGTACAAGTACTGTACAGTATAGTTTTGTTTGACGCGTCTCATTTGTATTTCACCCTCTAATCTGAAATACCCAAATTTGTGCTCTGTTTTAGGTCGCCTGCCCAACCTTTTATCCGGATCGTGCCTAACACCTACTTGAGTACTTATACATTGTATTTTGCAAACATGAAGCGACGGACACCTCGCGGGCGGCCCGAGAACTCGCCAACGCCTGCGCGGCCCCAGAGCGCGCGACGCCA
>JAHQIV010000566.1:0-19062 GCA_030463285.1 Phytophthora europaea
GGCCGACTCGGCGTCAGCGTCGGCAGTGGGGCGTCTCGGATTACGCGCCGGCCGCGGACACTCAGCCTCCGGCGCAGCGACCGTCACAGGAACGTAGGGCTTGAGGCGCCTGACGTTAAACGTCGGGTGCAGTTGCATTGCGGTAGGAATTGCTAGCGTGTAGGCATCACCAATAACCTTCAATATTTTGAACGGTCTGATAAAGCGTGGCGCGAGTTTGTTCGCACCTAAGTTCGTCACAGCGGTGCCTTGGATGCCATCCGTAGATAGAAGTATTCGCTCGCCTCGACGGAAGGACGACATGTTCTTCCGGCCCCGCCGATCTGCGTTCTCATTCTGTTGATCAACAACGGCTTGCATTTCGTCACGCACAAACCGCGCGACGGCTTGACGGTGCAGTAGGGACTCGGACACTGCTTCAGAGTCAATCGGCGTCGGAGCTGCTTTCGGAGCGAAGTTGGCGACGGCGGACGCGGCGGGCGGGGCCGCGTCGATTGCGAAGAACTCCTCGTATGCCACGCCATGAAGGGCGTGGCCTTCGACTGCGGTGTCTCGCGTGCTTGACTTGCCCGACTGGGGCAGTGGGGGATCGCTCGATGTCGGTGCCGTTCCTCCCCCACCAAGAGTGGAGACCGCTGCTGCATCGGAACTTCGGATGGCGAGTAGAGCCGGAACGCGCGGGTGCCGCGCGTTGTTCACGAAGAACGGCGTCAGACCCGTCGACGCGTGGGTCGAGTTGTTCAGCGCAAACTCGTCCATCGGCAAAAACGTGCCCCAGAAGGCGAAAGATGTTGCGTAGCTACGGTTCACACGCTCCGTTTGCCCATCCGCCTCTGGAGGGATCGCCGTGGACATGAGCAAGCGGTTGCCCAGCGGCGCAAACAGCCGCGTCCAGAACGCGGATGTGAAAAGGGATCCCGATCTGAGACGTTGGACTCCGGCAGGCCGTGGTGTCGGAACACCAGGTCGAGGAATAGCTCGGCCGACTCGTCGGCCGTCACTCCTGCTGCGACTGGAGCAAGATGGACCATCTTGCCGAAGCGGTCAACGAAGACGAAAACGCCAGTACGGCCTTCGGCGTCGCGTGGAAGGCCGAAGATGAAGTCCATGCTGACAGATCGCCACGCGCCCGTGGCGATGGGTAGCGGCCGAAGCGGAGCCTGCTTGGATGCTGCAGGCTTCACACGCTGACAATTTTCGCAGGAAAGGACCTATTTCCCTATCCACTTGTACATGCAAGGCCAGAAGAAGTCGCGAGAGAGTGCTGCGAACGTCTTCTCGCGCCCGAGATGACCGCCGGCGGGTGCATCATGGTACTCGAGCACGAAGAACGTCATCAGCGGGGATGACGACACGCGGCGTGTCGAACGTGTCGATGGCGTACGTCAGAAGATCACCATCGAGATCGTAACGCGTGATCACATCACGTGTGGGCGCGTCAACTTTGCGAGCGTATCATCTGTAGGATTTCGCAGATACCGGATGATTCCGGCGTATAAGGCGTCGTTCTCGTACACGTCAGAAAATTGCTGACGCAGCGGCAGAACGAGGCTTGATACTATGGCGTTGATGCCCAGTGTCACGCAGGCGGCGCAGTCGTCATCATCGTCATCGTCGTCAGGGATATCCTAATGACGCGTCAAGCGCCGAGGGTCGTAATCTGGGCACCTGGAGAGTGCATCGGCAAGAATAATATTCTTGCCTGGCTTGTAGTGCAACAAATAAATAATTGTACTCAGCAAAGAACGAGAGCCATCGCGCCATGCGTTGAGAGAGATGGGGGCTCTTCATCGCCGTTCGTGGCGAGGCATGATCCGTGTAGACTGCGAACGTCTGCTCGCCGAGGAGATAAACTCTGAACTTGATCAGAGCGTAGCGCATCGCAAGGAGCTCCTTGTTGTGGACGGGGTAGTTCTTCTCCGCCGGCTTCATCTGTCGTGACTGATAACTCACGACGCGTTCGCGGCCCTCAGCGTCAAATTGCATGAGGGCGCATCCGATGGCGAAGTCACTTGCGTCGCACACAACGTGGAAGGGTCTTGACGTGTCATCATCAAGATGGGCGCGGAGGCGAGGCTCTTCTTCACGGCATCGAACGCGTCCTGATGTTCAGGACGCCAGTTCCACGTCACATCCTTCTTCAACAAGGATGACATCGGCTGAATTAGGCCCGTGTAATCCTTCGTGTATTTTTGAAGGTAGTTCGCGAGGCCCAACCATTGGCGCAGCTCCGTCTGGGTCTTGGGAGTTGGCCAAGAACAGATCGACGAATTCTTCTCAGGGTTGGCGCGAACGCCGCTCTTGCTGACGTAGCAGCCCAGCACCGGAATCTCCGGTGCGCAGAACACACACTTCTTGAGGTCGACGTACAGCTTGTTTTCGCGCAGCTTCTCGAAAACCTGACGCAGATACCGAAGATGTACGTCGACGGCGCTGAGACCGTCCTCAGCGCGGCTGTGCACAAAGATGTCGTCGAAGTAGTTCGGTACAAAGTCACGGAGCGGGCGCAGCACATGAGAAACCATCCTGTTGAAAGTTGCCGGTGCATTATTCAGACTCTGCTGCATCACGAGCCACTCCCAGAGCATGCCGCTGGGGGTGCTGACGGCCGTGAGAGGAATGCGGCTCTCTCTCATGAGGATCTGATAGAAGCCGTCTGTCAGATCGATCGCGCTGTAGATGACGCTGCCAGACATGGTGTCGAGGACCATGTCCTTCCGGGGAATGGGCGTCTGTGTGGCGATGGTGGCGTCGTTCAACTTGTTGAACGCGTGGACGATGCGCCACCCTCCAGTCGCCTTCTTCACGCAGAACATCGGACTCGAGTGCGGAGAGATGCTCTCTGGTATGTGGCCGGCCCTACGGCGGCCTTCGAAGAAGACGTCGATGGCCTGGATCTGATCCCGCGGCAGTGGCCACTGCCGCGTCACGCAGTACTTCGACATGGTGTCGAGGACCATGTCCTTCCGGGGAATGGGCGTCTGTGTGGCGATGGTGGCGCCGTTCAACTTGTTGAACGCGTGGACGATGCGCCACCCGCCAGTCGCCTTCTTCACGCAGAACGTCGGACTCGAGTGCGGCGAGATGCTCTCGCGCACGTGGCCAGCCTTACGGCGGCCTTCGAAGAAGTCGTCGAAGGCCTGGACCTGATCCCGCGGCAGTGGCCACTGCCGCGTCACGCAGTACTTCAATCCGGGCACGAGATCGATCTCGTGCCGGACACCTCGCTCGGCAGGAAGCTCGGCCGGGATCTTCTCGGGGAAGATGTCTTCGTACTCTCGTGCGAGCGAGTAGACGGGGTTGCTCGAGTCTTGGAGGGCTGTCCAAGACTGCGGGCGAAGCGTTACTCGCGAACGGACTTGGGCTCAGCCGCCTTCGGTCGCGATGATGAGGCATCGTCGCTGACTGCGTCGGCGAGCACGGCGGGCTGGTCGGAGCCAGTGAGAAGACAGACTTGTTCGATCTCACTGGCCTTCAGGTCTCGCAGGAAATGCTTCTAGGAGAGGCCTGGAAGCCGCGTGATGGTTGCCACGTCGGAGGAAGGATTCGCCACCTCGATCGCATGGACTTGGTTCGGAGAGCCCTCCGAATACTCGATGACGTTGGGAATCTCGCTCGACGGGGCCTGATCGACCGGGGTAGATCTCCGTCGAAGGCGGCGACGTCCGGATCGGTTGCACTTGGACTTCCTCAGTCGCCTCGAGCCGCTGCTCGAGGCCGAAGTCTCACTGGATGAGGATTCGCTGGATGACATTTCACCCTCCTCTATGCATGAGATCTCGGACTCGACCATGCCGGTGTCGTGCAGGGGTTGGACCTGCGCGACGGAATCATCAGCGAACGGGAGCCGCTGCTCGACCGTCGCAATCTCGAGCGGGAGCCTCTGCTCGACCGCGTTCTTCACGTGCGGGAGCCTTTGCTTGACCGCGTTGTTCACGTACGGGAGCCTCTGCTCGTCCGTGTTGTTCTTCAGGCCCTCGCGCGCTCGCGAGGGAGGATTGATGACGGGGCCGATGACGGTGGCCGCGCACTCCACACAGCGAGAGCCATCGCTCACTTGCTATGGGGGTTGTGGCGTGGATGTCCGATCCACGACAGCGACGTGACGTGATGGGGCGACGAGTAGGTGAGTGAACACCTCACTGACGTCGTAGCCGACGCGACGACGAACCGAACGGGCTAACCAGTCGGTCTCCGGCTGGTAGCGAGCGAGCTACGACATTCCCAAAATGCAGTCGAAGGCGTAGTTCAGCTCGATGACCAGAAAATCATCGTTGATGGAGAAGCCGTCGAAGTTGTACACCAACGACATAGCCCACCGCGGAGCGCGGTGGGGCTTGCCGTCAGCAAACTTCACGACGATCTCGCCCGGTCCATCCCGCTCGCGCACATGTGACGGGAGAAGGGCGAGGCAGTCGTCACGAATGAAGTTGTTCGTGGCTCCGGAGTCAAGCAACGCGCGGAGCGGACGCTCCGCGCCGGCGACATGGAGACTGATGAGGATCAGCATTGAGTCGCCGGACGTGGTGGTGGCATTGAAATGTGCGTAAAGCACGTGGGGGGGGGCTAGGAGGACCGGTTGCCCCCGGTGGACCAGGTCCATTCCAGCCAGTAGGGCGCCCCGCACCTACTGGTCCCGACAGTTTTTTGGATGAGCGGACGGGAAAGTATCGTCGGCGTCGCCGACGACTTCAACACTTGCCAGGACTGGAACTGGCGCGCGACATACCGCTGCGCGATGGCCAGGCTTGCGGCAGTGGTGGCAGATCAGTTGGCGACCGTCGCGCGGACGGTTGTCATTGTTGAACCGCGGACCGCGGGCAGTCGAGGTAGACCGCAACCTCGACTCGGCTTCGATAGCGTCAATCTCCATGGGCTCGGGCGCAGAGGCCCGAGCGTCTGGCGTCAGCGCTCGCGTGTAGGAGGATGGCACCGTGTAGGCCTCGCGCAGCGCGAGTGCAAACGTGGCTTCGAGCGTCGACGGCTCCGCTCGCGTGAGGCAGTACCGTGTCATGCCCTCACGCATCCCGAAGATGAAGACGTGCACCTGAGAGGCAACATTGATCGGGTTTGTGACGATGCACGAAACCAGGTGGCGAGTCTTCTGCACGTAGTCGCCCATGGACATCTTACCCTGTCCGAGGGCGAAGAAGGTCGCACGCGTACGCGACTCGTCTTGTGGAGGCTCGAACGCGAGTCGGAGGTCACTGTGGAGACTCTCCAGAGTGGGGAACACGTCGCGGTTGACGACGAGCTTGCCAAGGGCCCATTCCTTGACCTTTCCGGACAAGCGAGACAACAGGAAGTTGAATCTCGCCGTCGCCGCTTCGATCATCTTCGAAGCGATCGCAATGTCGACCTCGCAGAACCATCGATTCAGCGGGAGGCGGGCTTGCCCGACGCCGGAGTAGGTCGACGTCTCCATCTTCACGGCATCGTTCCGTGAAGAGTTCGAGGAAGTTGGTACTCACCGCTTCGCTTCGGCGAGCTCGCGCTTCGTGAATTCTTGGATGACTTGGCGCTGTTGGGCGGGGGTCGCTGAGCTTAGCAGCGACGTGACGACGAACTCTCCGGACACCGCCGCGAGGCGGTGTAGCGCTTGCCATTCAACAGTAGTGAGGTGGGGAAAAGCCGCATGCTCAAGGGTCATCGCTGGAGCCACCGACGGCTTGTCTTCACCCATCTCGAACTTGGTCATTGGAAGGACTACGAAGTGCTTCCAGGTGTAACGGGGTAAGCAGTACCGTCACTAGCGTACACTATAGTTGCAAGAGGAAGCTCGGGATAGTAGAACCAAGTGTCAGGTTCGGGGCAAATTTAACTCTGTTTATTTATGGAACGGGAGTGGGGGCTCCCGTCCTCTTTGTGAACCACTCAAATCTAAGTCGATGCCTGATTGGGTGAAAGTGAGGAGCCAGACTCATTTCAACCACACGCTAGCCGTGTGCACTGTATCTACTTTTGTGCATGTAGCCATGTGGCTCCTACCTACTTATGTAACTCTGGCTACCTACTTACGTAACCGTCACCAGCCCGTTACAAAGGGTGTCATGCTGCTGCAGCGCAACTTGACGTACGCGGCGCGCCAGGCAAACAATAGGCTCGCGATCTACCCGACGGACGTGCACATCTTGTACCTGCCGCTGGTGCACGTGCTGGAACGCGTGGTGCTGGCGTTGGTGTGTCTGAACGGCGCGTCCGCGGGCTCCTACCAGGGCGACCTGCGGCTGCTCATGGACGACACCGCGGCGCTGCCACCGACCGTGTTCGTGATGGTGCCGCGACTCGTGAGACGCGTGTACGACAAGATCGCGCAGGGCGCGGAGGCGGCGTGCGGCATCAAGAAGCCGATCTTCGACTAGCCCCTCCCGTCTAAGATGGCGAGCGTGGAGTTGGACTACGAGACGCACGCACTGTGGGACCGCCTGGTGCTCAACAAGCTGCGCCAAGCGCTCGGCGGCAACATGCGGTTCGCCTTCTCGGTCTCGGCGCCGGTGAGCGCGGACGCCAAGAAGTTCATACAGGCGATCCTCTGCTACGGATTGTGGAGGGCTACGGCCTCAGTGAGTCCGCCGCCGCAGTCTGCGTGGGCAGCCCCGTCGTGTACTGCCAGGTGTAGCTGGAAGACGTGGCTACACCAGCCACGACAAGCCTCGTCCGTGCGGTAAGATCCTCGTCAACGACCCCGAGATGTTCACCGAGTACTACGAGAATCCGGAGATGACACGCGAGTCCATTGACGAGCGTGGGTGGTTCCACACGAGAGCCATCGGCTGCAGGGGCTTCGACGTTATGCTCATCATCAACGACTGCTAGAAGAACATTTTCAAGCTGGCGCAGGGCGAGTACGTCGCCACCGAGAATATCCAGAATGCGTACTCCAAATGCAAGTACGTGGCGCAGCTCCTCGTGTACGGAGCGTTGCTGCAGAGCTGCCTTTGTGGACGGGATTGTGTCCGATCCAAAGGTGTTGAAGGTGTGGGCGCAGGAGAACGGTCTCAATGGCGACGACGCCAGGAAGGCCAAGGTCCTCGCCAATCCCGAGTACCAGAAGGGCGTGCGCGACGACATGGAGCGTGTGGCCAAGGCGGCGCAACTGCACGGCTTCGAGCGCGGCAGGAACGTCGGGAATTTCTTGTGGATGGGTGACGATCTAGAGTGGCGTATGCGTGGGACATTCGAAGATACTGACTGGTTGAAGATCGTGGGAGCAGATGCTCGGATACGTATAGGCTCACAGGCACAGAGCCGTCCCACCCGAGGAGGACCCGCTTCGGGATGCCCTGTCCGGCCGCCGAATCCTTGACGGCAGGTACCAGGGGTCAAACGCCCCCGGTGAATGTATCCCGGTGAGCAGCCTGCTTTGACGAGCCGAAGCATCACTCCAATATCCCAGGATATGACAAGTCCAAGAGATGCCCCCACCACCAGGAAGATCACCACCCCACCATGAAGACGATCAAGTCTCGAGCTACCTGTGCCACGTAGTTCCCGAAGTGCGATGGGATATGAAGTGTGACCTGAATGATGAACGCGAAGTGAAATCCAAGTCCGCCGACTCCTGACCATCCTGCATGGCGACTGTGCAACTAGAATGACCACATAACAACCCGAATGAATGACAACCCGGATGAGAATTGTACTCAAGTACATTCCAACCAATGATAGATTATCCAGGAACGTGCCGTGTCAGCCAGATGTGCAGACCTGAGGCCAGTGTCAAACAGTGCTACGCCTAAGCATATAATCCCCAAGACTGACAAACCAGGCTCGACAGCGCGCCAGATCACGAAGTTTGACTGCTGAGATCTTCGCCATTGCCTGATCAGTGAGCCCCCCCCCCCGAGTTCAACGTGGCACCCGCGTATACTGAAGCCCTGTCTTCCGACAGAAGCGCGTGTGTTTTGAGCAGAGGAGACCGTGTCAAGAATCTAGATATCAAGTGAAATAAATAAATAAATGATAGCCATGAGAAAGAGATAGAAAGAGAGAAGTTCAAACAGAGTTTGGTTTGCGTCCTAGAGCCCAAGTGGACTTCGTGTTTGCTTTTGTGGTTTCGAAGACATATATTCGCGAGGACAACGACGCCAAGGAGAAGCTACCCAAAGGAGGGTTCGAAAGGAAGGTCCGTGGAGCTCTGCGTATACCAACGGACGTTCAAGGTCGCGTAAACAGCGCAAGGAACTCTTACTACACGCTCAAATCAAATTAGTTACCCAAAAAGGCTGCTTTCGGTTTGGTCTACCTATTTGATATTACTAGTTGTGGGCGGATACTCGAAAGAGGACTCCTGCATTTCATATTCATCTGCAGTTTCGGGAGGTAGTAGCAATCACCCCCTGAGATTCAAGCTCGATTGCTTGTGTTAAGATTATATTTGTGGTTTCCCTCGTTCATTCGAGGGTGGCGCGCGTTGGGCAACTCGGATTTCCCTGTATCCGAGTTGTAACCTAAGTTGACAGGCTGCATATTGGGTGTACAAACTCTGCATTGTTATTGGTTATTTGGAGAAAGGTCTTTGCTCGTCAGCTTACCTCCATTCGGAATCTCCCAGTTGAGAGGAACTTGGAAGTTCTCTGTATTTTTGTATCTAATTGATTGTAACATTTCCGGTTGAAAGGCGTTCCGCTAAAGACAAACGACACCGACAGGGATTGTACAAGGTCACACACCGACTCGAGTCATTCTATTGTGCGTTTCGAGTTTCCCAGGGCTAGTCCAACTTGACATACCAGTTTTCCCTGGGCGCGCTATACATCCTGGACGACAAAGCGTACACCCACCTCGTCCAATTTTTCGTGTGGTAGAGCTCACGAGATCAAAGACGTGATTAAAGTCCTATTATTACGATTCAAAGTGTAAATACAGCATTACATCTTGAATTCCGTAAAAATGTAAATAAAACGTTACATCTTGAAATTCCTTAATCCGCCTCCGAGTGAATTTCCCATTTCTCCATGTGGGAAATGAGGAAAATCCCCATTCGGGGATGTATGACGAGGACAGGATGGACCCGCACAACTTGTACAAGTGGCACCAGTTAAAGAAGCCTCAGGGGTAGCACGTGCACGACAAGAAAAACTGCGACGTTGGATCTTGTCATGAAATAGTGGAAAAAAAATACTTCCTCCGGTTTGAAAGATCTCAGCAAGTCAGTGTGACAGTTGGATAGGTCGCAAATCCTACGACAAACGATTAAACGAACCGCAATCGTGTTAAACAGCGATTAATACTCGGAGAGACTGTACCGGAATGCACTACCACGTGGAGCTTGGCGAAGCTGGTTCACCGCTCGGTTGTAATGGGAGCTTTCACACGGCAATACAAAAGGCAGTTGGCCTGCGTTCCTGAGCTTCGCCTTGCCCATATGAGGAATATTGTAGTCGTTGCCACCGTAAAAAAATGTCGTTCAGCGTTTCCTTAGACATCTCGTTGTATGCCTCCTCGACCGCCTGGATGATGTCCTTGATATTGCGCATGTACTTTCGGTACTGCAACGACCGTAAAGATTAAAACAGCTCAAGGTCGCATACGCTCGTATCGGGCGAGTTGGGGGTGGGGGGGGAGGATGTTCCATCTCCCTTCCTACCCAGCCGCCAAGACCTCCAGGTCAAACGGAGAAACGTGCGGCTTCACTTAGTCCTGCTGGACCCAGCTGAGTCGGTGGCGGTCCTTTCTTGGCCACTTCTCCTTGATCACAGGAAACATATACTCCAGTAAGTACTTCTTGTACATGTACACGGTACGATCAATGGTAGGCATGTTTCGAACACATGCCGTGCCCTTCATTCGATTACGGCTGGTACGCTGAGCGGTGAACTCCTCTGTAAACGCCCAAATACCGAGTTTGCCGTCCCAGCAGGCGTTCCGGTGCGGGTCATGTCTAAATGTATCAAGTATCACAGGTTATAATAAGTCGGCGGATAAAATAGGTTACAGTCACGTCATTACCTTGGTCGGGCGAATGCGGCCGGGAACATCGTCTTCGCGATGAAGCGCTTGCTCTTGAAGAAGCGCGGCGGGGGCATCTCATCTCAAACACCAGGTAACTCCGTTTGGCTTTGTCAGCGTTGAACCATTTTTCATCGACGTGAATGACGTCGAGCATGGGCTCAAACGTCATGCTCGTCTAATCCACGTGAGCCAGCGCAAACTCCAATCGATGCATCTTGTTGTCGTGTGTCAAGGCAGGTTTGATGCGGCTCGTACGACGGGCAAGCGTTCCTTCCTTCTGCAGCGCAGCCACGATGTAACGCGAGACTCCTGCTCTTGCCGCAACCTGCCGTGCCACCTGCCGCTCACCCACATGAATCGGTAGCAGCTTGGCAGCCGTCTCCGCACGGTCCTTGCGCTTCCTCCAGCTCTTTCGCTTGATCTTACTTTTCCAGGCATCCACAGCACCTGTACCGGCTTTTGTAGCCCGGTATGACGCCCACAGATTAGCCATTGCGACCCGATCACGACCCCAGCGCCGCGCCAGCTCCGAACGCAGTCCCCGAGGCATTATCCATCGATACTGCGCTCCAGCATCTCGTCGATGACGTCCCGGCGTTCATCATCGGTCAGGTTCGGCGACATGGTGTCTGCGGCGGCTTAAGTGCAATGGTGCGCTTGCGGCGGACAATCTGGTAGTGAAATGCGTGAGACGCTGCCTTAGGAAAAGAACGGTGGGGCCTCTAGTCCATGTTGTGATATAATGCTTGTATGGTGTGAAAGAGGCGATTGTCAGCTCTCTTTTCGTCCAATAAGCATTCAAAACGCAGCTGATTTGATAACATTTTCCGCCCTTGACTTCGTTTGTTGAGATCTTTTCCAGTCAGAGGAAGTAAGTGATATTACAGTTAGTAGAGCAACAAGCTACTCTTGTTGCTTTCTTCGATTTCTGATATGGTAGTATGTAAATGTGCCGGAACCATTCATATCAAAGTATTATATCTTATAGTCACTAGCACTGTGTCCCTTCAATATTAATTTAACAGAGTACAGTGTCTGAGGCTAGGTGGCGATCACTTACCTTAACATCCTTCCAGGATCGACATTAGGGATAATAATTGGTTGACATAGTGTACATCCCATTCGTTGCTTAATGATGCATCTCACTCGCATTTGATAGGTTTATTTTGTTTACGAACCCTGGGAAAAGCGCTCAGTCAACTTTAGAAGATCGACAAGACCAGCGGACCGAAAACAGCTTTCATTTTCTGGTGCTTCTAGAAGTCGTACGACTCATCCGAGACCAGATTTGAGCTCTGCGTGAAAGGGAGATCTGGTCCTGAGCAGCATACGTCTTACATTTAGCCACATGTGTCCCACAGGGTAAATTGAAAAAAAGATGACACGTGCCGGAAATTAATTAGCTTCAGAGGTATACACTGTCACGGCAGTTCTGCCTTCTATATACATATCTTATATGCTTTTGGATTGTCGATACCCAGTGTATGATGATAGGATACAGGATCTGCTGGTCGTGTGCTGTTGCGCCCCAGTCGACATTTGCATAGCATTTTAGATTGAGTGGCGAAGGTGCAAGTAGGCATAAACAAGTTTTGCTTTGCTCTTTGCAGTTATTTTCTGCTACCTTTTGACTTAATTATGGTATTTAGCGGATACTCTGCTATTGCGTATAGTGTGCCGTGTTCGACTCGGGGTTATACTACCTTCTTGCTGATATGGCTCGCACGAAGCAGATAGCGAAAAAGTCGACGGGTGGCAGTCCTGCCCAAAGGCTCAGCGTGAGGTGAGAGCTGGGTACGCATTGTAACGAGAGTACAGGGCCTTGCATAGGTCGTGGAAGGTTGCCTACATTACGGATCGCATCGAGAGCGCTTCTGGGTTAAAGTACAAGATTGTCTGGAAGGGCAGGACGCGGAAGCAATTTTCACGTGTGGGTCTGCAAGACGCATCCGACTGTGCTAGGTGTCTACATGCATGTATTATGCACTTCAACGTGCGGTTACTCTATTGGATGAACCGTCAGCAGTCCCGGATATGAAGGTGAACCACGTTTTTTGGGTCTACGTTTTGTGGCGTTGATATATCGCAAGGCCTTAGCTGGTAGGCGTTTCGAACTTTTCTCGCACAGCATTGTCGTTGAGGTTCACGACTGTCAGTGTCTACCTTTGAGTACAATCGGCAGCGGTCAGGACACCGAGGTGTGGCAGCGATCATGCTCAAACTCGAGAACGGAGTTGATGTTGTTGGTGCCAGCAATACAATTGGTGTTGTACACGCATGTGTTGTGCTGGCGGGAGGACGGGAGTAGACCGGCTATCAAGCGCAGTTTGGGCCGTTATGGATGAATATGACGACTTATCCGACCTTACCTAATTTTTGTATAGGTCACAGTGGCTCATGAAAGGCCATTCACCGATTTTCATTAAAAAACAGCGAATCAGATGGCATCTAGAAATTGGTTTTGCCCAATCATAATGTATTGTCCTCTACACCAGCCGTTTCGACGTGTCGGGTCGGAGGGTCTTAAAAAATATGTGTATCGTCATTCAAACTCCAAGTGTAGGGTATATCACTTGCATATTCGCAAACTATCCGACCACTCGCCAAGGATGGGGTTGGACGAGCTCAAACCTGGCAACACTAAGCGTGTCAAATACACTGCCATAAGTGCCTTTATGGCATTTGTTAAATGCGAACATGTAGAGTTTGACTATGTCAAACGATGCATTGAGCAAGGCACTACAGGTAAATGTTTTATGTCTGTATTGGACATGTTTGGAATGTATCTTGCATTTAATGCGGGTAAGAAGGGTAAAACACTTGCCCGGAACACCGCTGTGCAATACTTCAGACAAAGCAAAATGTGGCTGTTTGAGCTCTTCCCTGTGCAACGACACATTGTCGAAGCAAAGTTGCTTAGCATGGGAAAGACGCTCGACAGCTTCTGTATGAAACGAGATGGAAAGGTAGTCAACAAAGCACGACCGTGCTCAAAGAGGGACTTAAAAATATGATGTTGTATTTGTACAAGAATGCATGCTCCTCTAGTGACTATCAGAACGCTGCGCTACTGTGTCTGCTGTAGTACCTGTTTGGGCGAGCATCGGACCTGTCGCTCGTCCGTAAGCAGAACCTCTCGGTTGACGCCGCCGAAGTGTTCTTCGTGCGCTTCATCCGCATGAAGGCGTCCGAAGAACAGGGGCTGTCGCTATTCCGGGACGCGGACTTCGTCACCTGTCCACTCCACGCCGTCGCCATGGCGCCCATCACCCAGATCGCCTCATCCGTGACAACTTGCTGCAGATCCCGGCCGAGGCTGCTGTCAGACTGACGCCGGCGACACCGCTGGTGGTGGTGCTGAACCACCCCGACGAGTTTACCGCACTTGCCGCCGCCGCTCCGTAGCCCGTCGCTGCTACATCGAAGTCCGCTGTTTCCGTTCCGACGGTTTACTCCCACGTCACCCGCCTGCTTGATCGCGTCGCACCCCCAGCTGGAGTCGTAGATGCGCTTACCTCGCATTCATTCCGACGGGGTGGTGCGCAGCATGTTAACGGCTGCCATGGTTGACGCATCGCTGGAACTTCGACCAAGGCGCCTGGAACATGAGCACAATGAACAAGGGCTTCAACTACATCTTCAACACAAGCAAAGAAGATCACAGGATTAGCAAGGCAATTAGCGGCTACAGCACGGAGGCCGAGGTGAAGGCAATGAACTTGACGGCGTTTGACGCGGAGACGATGGAGAAGATCAAAGCTGTCCAGCGCTCACTGTTCACGACCTGCTACAAGATAGAGAGCTCCATGTAGAACCTGAGTCAGCAAGTGGCCGATGTACTCACAGCTTATCTCATCTTGCACTACCCGCGGATGAAGGAGCTCCAAGCCGATGGCCTTGCTGTCACGTGCATGGAGGCTGCTGCTGTCAACGCTGGAGCTTCAGTCGCCGAGCTGCTCGCGTGGTTGTCGCACCTTGCTGTCTGTGAAAAAAGAAAAACCCAAGCTTAGCCAAGAAGCACCACACCCGCCCAAACCAAGCAACGAGAGCAAGATCATCGAGCCTCGAAGCTGTGTAATTGACCAATTACTGCAGCACATCGTGCGCCAGGACAAGCGCATGGATAACCTAGAAGCTAAAATGGAAGGAGCCCCACCACAAGACAAGATCAAGAAACGTCAGCAGGAACCAAGTGAACAAGAAGACAAACCCAAGCGCAGACGGACGTCGGTGACTTACCTTCACGCGACATGGTTCGCGTGGTACGCGCAGGAGGCGCGCTGGATGGCAGGCGCGCCGAAGAGGCAGCGGTCAAACGCTAAGCAGCTCGTGGCCTTGATGAAGCTGTTCGTCGCCGACGACTTGAAGCTGGAACCGATCACCGCCGACTATCGTGATCAAGTCTTGGCGCTCAGGAAGAAGGCGGAGGTAGCCGTGTTAGCCTTCCTCAACGCACGCGAGATCAAGTCCCGCGGCTCCACAGCCATCCGCAAGCATCTGCACGACCTGTACCTGAAGGGAGACCTGAACACCATGATCGCTCGGCACCTGCAACTGCGCCGCGCTGCCTCCATCACCGATCCAGACCGCCAAGAGGCCCTCGAGCCCGTAGCAACTACTAACCAGTAACTAGTCACAACTGCACAAGGAATCACATACATCTTTCAGGTAAATACAACGTCTATTACATGTTTAGAACGACACAAAGTAGATAGAACCAACAGCAAATAAAGCACAGATAGCACAGGAGCTAGCACAGTACCGACACCTTGCTTGGAAGCGACAACATAGCGCACTTGACGCCGTAGCAGCAAACGCAAAGCCCCACCCCCAAGAGAAGAAAAACGACGGCTGGAGTTGAACCAGCCACCTCGGCGACACGCTCCGCGCTCATCTGCTAAGCTTCGTCGTCGTAGGTATTCTTGCTGGGGCGGGGCCTCTGGCACAAGCTGAGTAGCAGTACGGGGCAAGGCGCGGGCTGTACTGCCTGAGGAGCCGCTTGGAGGTCCGCGCAGTAAGGCTTAACAAATGTCGAGTGAGGACAAGACGGCTGCTGTCGGCGTGCTTGGGCCCTGAGTTGAGATGTGCAGGGCTCAGAACCATTGAATTGGCGCGTGTGCTTGCGCCTCTATATGGCACGATCTTATTGGCAGATTATCTTCCTATAGGAGCTGCTGAGAGATGTGTGGCTGTCCAACAACCTAAATAGTGGACTTACACTTTAATAGTGGACCCCGCCACGAATCGCTGGGGCTCATTGTTGATTTTGCACGCCTGAAAGCACATGGCTCTCGAGCCAAAATTTTAATGATTTAGTTTATTGCGTTTTTCTCAGCATAGGCCGTTTCAGACCGTTTCCTTGCGTCTATAAACAAGGCAAAATCGTACCTGTTTCGAACAGCACATCCGAATTCAGTTCACCTAGCCCGAGTAGTACAGTCAATGGCAGATTAAGTACATTTTGCGTGACCTTACATAAGGAACCAGTTTGCTGATACAGGTCCGATAGGTCCTCTGGTCTGATATTTTATGGTATGACGAGTGGATCGACGCAGTAATGCTCGTGCGAAAAGTATTGATCGAGGATTAAGCAATAATACATTGTTTCTTTTCGGTTTTGCAATATTTCAGTTTACTTTGCTTTCTTGTATATTTGGTGGATGTATACCGGGGAAACCTCGGTGAGGATAAAAGCTTTTGAATGTAGCGAGTAAACCTTTATTAGAAGGGAAACCTCATATTATCCCGTGACTCGTAGAAGAAAGGAAACTTGTAAATATTCTTTTCTAGCGTTTATGTGCTTGTGGTGAGTGAGTGCATACCTCATTTTTGTCGTAAATTCAAATTGATGTTTGTCTAGAGCTTTTGTAAAAATGTATGATACCATACTTTTTGTATCGCAATAGGCAACGGTGAATACGTGTCGTTCGACCTTCTCTGTTTCCCCTCTTTCATTACAAGTTCAACGTCGCACTTCTTGTCACGCACGTGCTCCTTCTTCAATTGATGCCACTTGTTCAAGTTGTGCGGGTCCATCCTGTCCTCCTCTTACTTACCACGGAGAAATGGGCCCCCCGCTCCCCAAATTAGGGTACGGGGAACCCGCATCATGGGACGCGTCAGGTCAAGGTGGAGACTCGGCTGAACGATATGGTGACACCAGGGGGCGGAGACAGACCTAAATTCTAGGGGGGGTCAAAATTAGGGGGTAAGTGCTAAGTAGGGACTTAAAAATAGGGGGCTGAGTCAGCGTCAACGAAGCCCAAAAATAGGGGGGGAGGGGGGGGTAAGCTGGGATTCGCCAAAATTTAGAGCCCCCCCCTCAATAGGCCTAGATCCGCCCCTAGGTGACACCAAAGATTAAGGAGAAGTATGCTGAAGCCGACGTCCTGTTGCGCAAGATATTGGTCGTCACCAAATTAGTACAACAGCAGGACTTTATCTTAATTATTTGGTTTGCTCAAAACCGTATTTTACGTATCAAAAAACGTACTTCTCCGGCCCGGAAAAGAATTACCGGTTAGGTTTTCTAATATAACATCAACGTATCTGATTGGATAATATTAGTAATAACTGTGATGGGCTCGCAGCGCTAAACTGGAGCCGATGAGCTCCCAAAAGGAGCCAGCCATTTCGCAATGGGACGAAACCGAGGCACCACCGACATCCCCGAAGAAACCCGGCAAGCCATCCCGTTGTCCCTTGCTGAGCGGTCTTTGAACGGCCGCTTGAAGCGTCGGGCAGCGTCGGCGGCAGCAGCAGAGTTTCGTTGCTGCCGGCAACAGGCGGCCAGCATTTTCAAGCGCAAGCTGCTGGGACAGTCAAAAGCAACGCGCGGTCACCCGCCTGCGACTACAACATCAGCGTTTGTTGCGCAGCGCGTTGCACGCATTGCAGCCACCCCTCACCGACGACGGCAGCCGCTACGGACGATGTCCCACGCCACCAACATTCCGAAGACTACTCTGCTTCGATACATCAGCAAGAAGATGGTCCAGCGCGTTACAGTGCGCGTAAAGCCGACGCTATCGGAAGCTCATAAGAGAAGGCGCTTGGCGAACGCACTGGCGCACATTGAGCGGCCTATTGGTAACAGAATTAATATGTAATTGTGATACTCATTGTAGTAATTGACATATTGGTCTGTTATAATATTTAAATATAGGCGCAAGATTATATCGACTGCATCACCTGTATGGCATGATTCATATCGATGAGAAGTGATTACATGTACAAGGCCACCAACAAGTTCTATTTGACTACTGGCGAGTCAGCTCCCTATACTTCGTCGGCAACAAGCGCTGTATAGGCATGGTTATGGTTTTAGCTACCGTAGCCCGACCTAATGGTTTTAGCGACCGTAGCCCGACCGCGCTACGACAGCCACCGCAAGTACCAATTTGATGGCAAAATCGGCATCTCGCCGATTGTGGAAGAGTCTGTGGCACTCAGAACATCCGTGAACTGACCCAAGGGTGCCATCATCACCAAATTTGTTAATATGGCCCGCCCAGTGTACGTGAAGATGCTCAAGGACAGCGTATTCCCCGCGATTCGATCCAAGTGGCCAGGTATATTATTCGCTGTCTTGTTGCTTTAATATATCATTACTAATATTACTAAAGCTGTATTAATACTATATTAGGCAGACAACGTCGAGTAATATTTATCCAGCAAGATAACGCGAGCCCTCACGTCGTCGAAAAGGACGAGGAGATTGCCGCCGCTGGGAAGGAAGGGGGCTGGGCATAAGGATGAAGTGACAGCCAGCACGCTCGCCGGATATGAACGTATTGGACTTGGGCTTTTTCCATTCGATTCAATCGATGCAGTACCTAGAAGAAACGTACAGGATTGACCAGCTTATCACAGTGGTGGCACGAGCATTCCGCTCTACGACGTCCAAGACGCTTCATCATTGTTTCCTGCCGCTTCAAAACGGCTTGGAAACAGTGATCAAGCATCACGGACACAACGACGACGAACTATCGCACTATCGACAGCGGCGGGAAGTGACGGTAAATTCATCGCCGACTGCGTTGACGTGTGAAGCAGCGGTGGTGGAAAGTGGCGTTCACCATCTTTTGTGTGATGTACTTCAGTTTCAGTAATTGGTAGCACATCTACAGATAAATCATAGATCTAATTCGGTGGTTTGTTCTATTGGCTGAAATGAATGCGATTCTAACACTGATTTGATTTATATCGATTTAACCAGTGAAAAACCTCACTGTTTGACTTGCTAATTACACGCTCATGGAAGGCTATTTTACCGAAAACGTGGGGTTGTAGATAAATGCCGCGTTATGCATATTAACTGGATAGTTTTACTTTTCGCTAATTCCACAAAACAGCGACACTGCGTAAAAAAACTTGTAGGTGCCGTAAAATGCCCTTACAACCAGTGTGATATATAGCTATCGAACGCCGTTAACCGCCCTCCAAAAATATAGAAGTAAAGGCTAGAGGATTAGCTTTGGATTGCCGGTCTAACGACTTCCATACGACAAATAGTTTTTTTGATATTGCTCGATTTGAGAACGGTTAATTCTTTTCCGGACCGGAGAAGTAATTTGAATAGATATTAGGCGCTAAGTCAGTCTATTTAAATTACGTTTTTGGTTACTTAAAATACGTTTTGAACAAAATGTTTATTTGTTTTTCCTTAGGTTTTAACCAGAGGTCGGACAATACCGTAAAAAATTGTATTGGTGCCGACAGTTATCAATAGTAAAGATTTCAATATGATGACAAACAATAATAAATATTGCCTTAATTTTTATTATATTGTTAGGTAACTAGCTACGTCGGCCAATGCGGCCCGCGCCTCTTGTCCCAGAAGGGGTGCCTACACGGATTGAAGCGCTGTGGTCGACAGGCCATGTCCAGCCCAGCTCCTCCCTTTCAAAATCGTTTATCATATCCTGCGGCAAGTCAGCCGCAGGTTGCCAAGTCGGCCTTGGATACCCCACCCACGCCACGAAGTAGTATATGGCGCCGGTCGGACTCGTCTTCTTAGCATAGATGAAGTCTACCGTGAAGAGATTAGGACCCTGAAAGTCCTCGGCACTCTCTTCTGACGATGTGTCGTCGTCGACGCTGGCCATG
>JAHQIV010000567.1:0-19035 GCA_030463285.1 Phytophthora europaea
GGAGAACGCAGGAGCGCATGAGGAGAGCGAGCGGCTCAAGAAGCAGTAGCATTCTGAGCATGACCCGGCCTTGTGGGCCACGATCCAGAACCTAATGGTGGCCGGCTGCGGCGCACTCGAGCAACAAATCGCTCTCCTCGCGCGGTCAGCGTCGTGTAGCACGAGCAGCGCTCGCGAAAGACCAACCAGCACTCGTGCAGCACCTTGATGCTGGATGCGCGCCCGTACTCAATGAGAAACCGCTTTCGCCGGTAGATCCACGATTCTGGGGTGGCCGCATCCTCCGCGTCCGCGAGAAGTTTGCGACGGCGGAACGTTAATGGGTCCGATCACCGTGCTGTCCTCGAACTGTTCACCACCACACCAACTTGGTGGGCGTGGGACCAGGGGGGCTCCAACAACACTGTATGGTGCTCTATCCGGCAGACTCCCAACGACATGCGGCTCGGCGCGAGCTCTACTGTACACTTGGGCTTGGGCGATTGTATGTATGGTATCGCGAACAGGAGAACGTTGGCACCATTCTTTTCTTTTGGCGAGCTTCAGCTCTCTGGAGTGACAGCAGGTGCCATTTACTGGGCGGACAGCGCAACTGGAAGTCGATACTCTTCCCGATATTTTCGCTGTACGAGTTGAGGATAAGCCACAATTTTTACTGTTTAGCTTGGGAGTTGTACTAATATGAAATGACTATTCACTAAACTTACCGCTATTTTAATAGCATGAGATGTCCGAGGTATCAAGACCAAAAATCGCCTTTTCTTGGGCGAGTCCAAAAATTAAAGTTGTCATTATCGTCGCCTACACGTATTTCTTAGTGCTATAATTAAGATTCATACAAATTATTTAAAATGGTGGTGGCTTCACGCTTGTAGCATAAGTTCTTGGGAAGATATTGCAGACTAAACTTGATCGCTGCCACCAAAGCAAGTTACAGGTCTTCACTCTCTTGACTACTGTCTTGTCTCTGTCCTAAACAAAAGCTTCCATCGAACGCTTTGGAACAGTATTTCGTCTGATGCCAAAATCACAGCGTAACCCTCGAGTAACCTTGTTCGCATGGGCCAGAGGAATTACGTTCTTTGGCGAGGCGCAGTAGGTGCTATGCCGGAGCAGGTGAACTACAACACGTCCGTGCACACGGAGGCTACTGCGTCCACACGAGCGCGAAGGCTGCGGCGGACGCGGACGCGCTGTACAAGGCGGGTGAGGGCCGCATGGGCACGGATGAGGCGACGTTCATCAGCATCGAGGTGTTGAGCCCTGCCGAGCACGTGGCCTTGTCGGCCTCGTACGACAGCGAGGCCTTGGTGGTCTTGTACTCCAGCGGGCACGTGTCGGTCTTCGACTCTGGCAAGCTCTGGTTAATCTTGTACTCCAGCGGGGTCTCGATGGCCTTGTACTCCAGCGGGTCCTTGTCCGTCTCGTACAACAGTGAGTCCGTGTCTGGCTCGTACACCAGCGGGACGTTGGCAGTCTCGAACTCCAGCGGGGGTCTCAACGGTCTCGTTCACCAGCAGGGTCTCAATTGTCTGGTACTCCAGCTAGGTCTCGATGGACTTGGACTACTGCAGCGTCTTTGTGGTCTCGTACTACAGCGGGGCGTTATCGTGCTCTAACGGGGTAGCCGTGGTCTCGTGCTTCAATGTGCACGTGTCGGTCTTGCGCGATAGCGAGGACTTCGCGGTCACGTACTCCGGCAGGGCGTTGGCAGAATCGTACGACAACGGGGTCTCGATGGTCTCGTACGCCAGGTAGAGATCGATTGCCTCGTACGGTAGCGGGGCCTTGGTCTTGTACTGCAGCGGGGTTGCCTTGATTGCGTGCTCCAGTGTGGTTGTACCGGTCACAGACTCTGGCGGGCTCTTACTCTAGCGGTAGGCGTCGATCTCGTATGGCAGCGAGTCCGTGGCGGTCTCGAACCCCAGCGAGGCTTGGTGGTCTCGAACCCCGGCGAGGCTTGGTGGTCTCGAGCTCCAGCGGGGTCTTGATCATCACGTACTCCAGCGGGAACGTGTTGGTCTCGTACGCCAGCGGAGACTTGGTGATCTAAACCCTGAAGCGGGCCATGTCGATATCGTTCTCCAGCGCGGAGCTTGCTGTCCTGTTTTCTAACGCTGGTACCTCTTGGTGTACCCGTGTACCCCACAGTGGAGGGATTGTTCTACAATGTGACGACACGTGCAACGTCCAGTAGCTCAAGTGTGTTTCCATCTCAAAGAAGGCTTCTTGCTCGAACAAATAGTCTAGAATCAGTGCCCATTACTCCATGCAGCCCAGTGCATATGGAAGTGCTAATAAACGACTAGTTACGTGCAAACTTACCTGTGTGGTAGCTGATGCACGTGCTTCAAAACAGATGGAGGCATCACGGCTAAATTTACGTCACCAAGACTGAACTAGGTTGATGTTGAAGGCGCTAACACGAAAAACGAGCGATATCGACTGCATCCATTGTAAATAATCGTTCAAGAAGAGGTAATACATGATGTTGTTGCTCCTACCGACAACTTGAAGAAATATCTGGCATGCGCGCGCCCCCATATTTCGGTCTGGTTACCTCAGATTTTCTATGTAAGTATACGCTTTGCTGATAGAATGTACTACGTAGAACATGGTGCTATCGAAGTTGCCAAGATGGCTGGCGAGCATCCAACGCCTAAAGGGACAGTCAAACCAATTTATTAGTTAACCCCTTGGGTACATGTACCTCACTAGATGGCCATCTCTCCTTCTCATAACCAAAACGTCCAGCCTTATTGCTGTATTCAAGTACTGTAAGTAAAGCTTCCTAAGGTAGCGGACGTTACATTCCAACGCGGAACTGGTGACCGCTGACAGCGTCCTCGTGTAGCTCAGCATGATGCTGCGATGGATCGATTCGCTCAGGAACGAAGGATTGTTACAAGAAGTACACTAGCTGTCGAGCCTAGATACATTACTGTACGTCCGACGGCCCCAACGAAGCACCGAGCGCATCGTACAACGGGCACACGCCAGCGTCCCCTCATCCGCTATCTCACCGCCCACGGGCTATGCGGTTATGGCAGCGTGTGTGACAGCGTGTGCACATCCATGTCAGTGACGACGGACAAAACCTATTACAGTGTACATGTAAGCGGGTGACGCACATCGCACAGCACAAGTCCGCGCCACGCTGCCGGCCACGATGGAGCACGCCGACGCGTTCTGGCGGTTCGCCACGAACCTCTGCAGCGACGTCAGTACGTGCTCCAGCCCAGCGCGGCTGCACAGCGGAGTGGGTTGATGCAGTGCGTGGGACGACAAGCCGGTGTCCATTCCGGACGCCGCCTTTGCTCGTAAGGTTGGGTGCTACATTGACAATAGTCAAGAACTGGAATGTGAGGGCGTTGGTAAAAATCCCTATATGGCAAGCGGACGTACCAGAGTCAAGATCACGCTGGCCGGGTCGCTCGTCTACTACTTCGACGTCTGGGTTGGTCCGCCAACGGGCGGACAGGACCTGATCCTCGGGATGGACTTTATGGTGCCTGCGGGCGTCCGACTTGATCTCGCCGACGGGTCTCTGAGTCTTCCGGACGAAGTGAGGATTCAGCTAGCTGGTCGGCGGCCGCTCTATGGAGAGAAAGTGTCGCAAGTCAGGCTGGACGAGCATTGTAACCTCGAAGTCGGGGGGTCGGTCGAAGTCCGGAAGGGATTCATCTTGTCGACCCACCAGAAACTTTGGGTCACCCGAGGGGAACAGTGGGTACCAAGTGTGGTCGCTGGCCTGGGAAAGTCTCGCTACCTGAAGATCACAAACAACAGCGAGCAGAAGTTAGCCCTGCAAGCAGACACTCGGATTGGTATGTGGTTCGAAGGAGGACGCGTACCTCGGACTCCTGGGTTTGTGCTGGTGGGATCGCGTTGGTACGCAGAGGGGCAGAATCTGGCGTTCCAAGCCACCACGGACCAGATGTCGGAGGAAGAGCTTGGCGCAGAACCCGACGGACCGCTAGTCGACCGCCCGCTGTATGAGACCCCGATGAAGATCTTGAGACGAGACGTCGAAGACTCGAAGCCGATCGTGGCTCAAGTGTCCGTAGCTCCTCTGGCCGAAGTGAAACCAGAGACGGGATCGGAACTGGTGGGAAGAGCCGACGGATCGGATTGCCCGATCGCGAGTGACTCCACGTCTGAAGACTCTGAAGACGCCTGTGAAGTACATCCGGACCTCGAAGAAGTCGCATCCCAGCCGGACACCCCGCCGATCGCCGCGCAAGACGACGCAGGTGACGATGAAGTCTGCTACCACGAAGGGGGAGACCTGTTCGCCGAAGCCGTGGAGAGAGAGATGGCGGTCCTACCGGAAGTAACGACCACGATGGACGAAGTTACGATCGAAGACATCCAGGTAGGCGATCCCGAAGAGAATACGCCGGAGGAGATCGATCGCCTACGTCAGATCATTTGGAAACGGCGCCACCTCTTGATGGGGAAGGGTAATGCCCTCCCACCAGCAGCCGTCGGCGCCGTCTGCGATATCGACATAGGAGGGGAAGCTCCTGTGGCGCAACGCGTACGACGGGTCGCTCCACAGTTTCGCGAGAAGCTATCAGACCTGATCAAAAGTCTGCTGTCGGCGAAGATTATCACTCCATCCACATATCCGTGGGCGTCACCATCGTGATCATTATCAAGAAAAACGGCGTGGATATCCGGCTCTGTATCGATTACAGACTGGTGAACAGCTTGACGCGATTGATGGTGTATCCCATGCCGATGATCAATGATCTCTTGGAAGACTTGGTCAAGGTGCTCTGGTACTGTTCTCTCGATATGGCCAGCGGTTTCTGGGTGGTATCGATGACCGAACGAGCTCGGAAGATCTCGGCCTTCATCACGCCCTTCGGACTTTTCGAGTGGACGCGTATGCCCTTCGGGTTGACGAATGCTCCGCAGATCTACCAGAGGCTGATAGACAACGCGCTGTATGGGCATCTCCGGATCAGCGCTGATCAGGATAGCTCAAAGCCGATTGACGTGTTTGAGACCGGAGAGCGAGAGCCCAATCCGAAGCCATCGGTACTGGGAAGACGATCGTACATCGACGACATCCTGGTGACAGCAAACACTTGGGACTCCATGTGCGAGAAGGTCCAGAGGCTGCTAGATGCTTGTGAACGGTGGAACTTGTCGATCAGCGTTGTCAAGAGCTTTTGGGGCCAACGGAAAGTAGGCTACCTGGGCCATCGAGTATCGGCCGAAGGCCTGGAAGCCCATCCCAAGGACCTCAAGACGCTTGGTAATCTCCCGTTCCCACGAACGTTGCGAGCGATGCAATCATTCTTGGGAAGCCTGAACTACTATCGGCGCTTCATCGAGGATTTCGCGATTTACGCGACCGTGTTGTATGAGTTGCGCGAGGGAGATTTCCACGAGATCGGACGCCAAGAAGAAAGCAGCCCCAGCGGAAGAGAGACTGGGGGCGCGGAGTCGCTGACCGAGCAGGCCAATCGTTGGACATGAGCGAAGGTTGCTTTCACAATGCTGAAGGCCAAACTCGTTAGCACCCCGATCTTGAAACACTTCGACCCCGATCGCACTCCGGTGATCATACTGTACGCGTGTCAGTGGGCGATTTCTGCGGCGTTGGTACAGGAGCATGATGGCGTGTACTGGCCAGTAACGTTCACCACCCGAACGCTGAAGTCCAATGAGCTCAATAATGGGATCGTGGATAAGGAGGTCTTTGGCCCTCTTGCGCATGCTGGAGGTGAATTACACCCTATTGACCACCCGGTCAATCGTAGTGCTGACGAGACAATCCACACTGGCTTGGCTAGTTAACTCCACCGGTAAGCTCGGAAACTGGGCCGCTTTGCTGTCGGAATGGACGTTGGAGATCAGGAAGTGCTCGAAGGGAGAAGACGAGTCTCCTAGGAGTGATCGCAGCTAGCATCATCCCTCGGGCGGAGGTAGACGACGCGTTGATCGCGATCGCACCCGTGAAGGAACCCCGGCAGACGATCATCCTACCCCCACCTATACTAGAGGAAGACGAGAGCTTATTAGTCGCAAGTTTCGATGGAGCAGCGCGTACCAAGCGAAGTAGCGGAGCTTACAGCGCGATCATTTGGAAGTTACCGGATTGGACGATCGTATCGGCCGCATCAGGGTATTCACCCGACTTGACGGTGAACGAGGCGGAATACCGCGGCCTCCTGCTGTGCTTCGACCTCTTGTCCACACTGGACAGGGGGCGGATCGTGATTTGCGGCGACTCCAACCTGGTCATCCGCCAAATGCGTGGAGAGATCGCGTGCAAGGCCCCAGGCCTGTAACAGCTGCGGAAGAAGGCGCTCGACCGGCTTAGCAGCTGGCCGAACCACAACTTCCTACATATGAAGCGCGAGTGGAACCAATGTGCCGACAAGTTATCTAGTGCAGCACGCCAGCAAGAGGAAAGGGTGGTGGTTACCTCTGATGACGACAAGCAGGACTTGATCACGCTCAATCGTCTGAACGAGCTGCTAAAGCCAATGGATGACAGCGGCGTAGCCCGTGTGACGTCCGTGACACGATCGGCGCGTCGGCGGAGGTCAGCACCAAGTGTCCTACAAGAAGCGATCGTACAACGCACGAGAAGGGAGCGAATAATCCAAGCCCAAGACGAAGAGAAGTGGATCGCGAACCTGAAGGCTTACCTACAAGGCGAGGTGACCGGCCTGTCCGCCGAAGACGCGAAGTCTTGAACCAAGGTCGCTGGCGACTACGATCTCGACGAGAGCGGCCTCTTGTTATACTGCCCGCCGGGAGCGCGATCGGATGAAGACCGAGAGTCCCTGGTACGGCTAGTCGTCCCGGAGACGCTGCAGCAAGACTTCCTGCACCACTACCACGTCAGCCTGGAGGGTGGACACCAAGGAATCGGGAGGACTTACCCACGAGTCAGGACGCACTTCCACTGGTGAGGCCTGTTCAGGAGTGGCCAGAGATATGTGTGGATTGTGAAACTGAGAAAGGGCGCCCCTTAACCCAGGGAGAGTCGCCAGGGAATGTGCAAGCCACGTAACCATTCCAGATGATCGCCATGGACAATATCCCGTCCTTGCCAAGGTCGTTCAAGGGGAACACCAAACTGTTAATATGGGTCGCCTGTTCACTGGGTACGTGATCGCGAAGGTGAGCGCCTCCCGTACAGCGCAGACGGTCGCAGAGAACTATGAAGAATGCGTCTTTCGACGTTTCGGAGCCAGCGAGGGCATCTGGCACGATTGTGAGCCCGGTTTTATGTCGAGCTTTTTCCGCGCTTTTAACCGGATAGTAGGACAAAAACAGCGGGCGAGAATGGCCTACCGACCTCAAGCCAACGGCAGTGCCGAGCGGATGGTGCAGACTCTGACGCGGGCGTTGAAGATGTACGTCTCAGACGTGAATCAGCAAGACTGGGACGCATACGACGAGCGGCTCACATTCGCCGTGAACACGGCCCAGGATCGGACCCGCGGCGACACGCCATTTTATTTGGCTCACGGTTGGGATCCGCGATCGACCTTGGAGGCCGCGTTACCTCTAGGTAGTACGCGTCGCCGTGATCGGAATTCTCGACGATGGAGATATCACGTGCAAGGACACTATCAGCGAGCGTGGGAGCAAGTGCGCGAGAAGCTACGTGAGGTTATCCGGCGCCGTGCCAATCGCCACAATGAAGCTCTTCGGCCACATGCGATCGAGACAGGTTCTCAGGTCTGGTTATACCTTGATCGTGTCAAGGAGGGCTACGCTCGAAAGCTTGCCCACCTATGGCACGGCCCTTTTAGGGTTGCCGAGATGATCGACCGGCATGCTGCTCGACTGGAGATCGCTGGCTCAGAGTATCAGATTTTCCCGATCGTGCATGTGTCAAAGCTGAAATTGGTGCGCTACTTTCCTGACCGACCGGAAACACAGCTCGTAGCAGAGGGATCCGACCGTTTGGACTTTGATGAGGCCCTGCTACCAGAGAATAGCTGGGAAGCCCCGCTGGGGGAAGGCGAGTTCGAGGTGGAAAGGATCACAAGGTCACACACTGACCCCAAGCCAACCTCAGGCCCAGATCAACACTGGCCTGCGAGTCTCGATCCAGACAACTCAAGATCGTGGCCTCGGCCCTACGCCGGCGCAGCGAGTAGAAGTATCCCCGCTCCTGCCACACGTTCCCGCTGTCCACCAGACAGTCCATGACTCGACCCAAGCGCGTCTTCCAAGATCACCCGAAGAGCGATCCAGCCTACCGACGGGTACACAAGGTGAGGATCAACAACTTCACGGAAGATCGGAGTACCCCCTCCGTTAGTCGGCAGTTCGGGCGCTGTGAGCAAGAGGACCCCCGTGATCTGCAAATTTCGCGGAACCACTTCGCCGCAGCGGTATCATCTCCTTATGTGTCTGCCACTGAGGAGGCTGACTCGGAGAGCACTGATGACAGTCCTCGTATGGCGCTGGGTCCGTCGGGTGCAGCCATGTTACGAGATCGAGCTGAGCGAACGAAACGAGCAACAACTTCATCCACTGGCAGTACCAAGGTCGCATTTGCCGGCCCGAAGACTCACTCGCCGGAGAAGGTCGAGACGTTCTTCCAGTCGGCTATAGAGCGGTTCTTGAAGGAGCAGCAGGCGCCCCAAGCGCGCCTGAAGCCAAAACTGACTGGGGATCAAGATGTGGAAATGGAGTCGGTTTATTCATCAACTCGGTTCCCTCCACTAGGAGAATACGATCCTGACGACCTCGATCTCGATCAGCCAGCTCGTGCAGCGATTGCAACGACGACGACAGCGGCGACTGGAAAATCGGTCGGGACCTCGCGTCTTCGCGTGTCGGCCATGTCAGTACTGAAGGAATTTTCAGGAAGGTTGGCGACGAAGATCGAGCCCGATCTTGGATTGGGCAGGTGAAATCAGCATTCATCCGTGATCAAGTGTCCGACGAGGAGAAGTGCTTGATCTTCGGCGATCCTCTCACGGGGCCGGCCCGTAATTGGTATCGCCAGCTCAGCCGCACCACCCGCAACACCTAGAAGGATCTATTCCAGAGCTTCCAAGTTCAATACTGCGGTCGAGGAGTCTCGGTGGCGCGGCAATACTACCATGCGCGATAGCGCTCTGATGAGTGGCTGCTCGAGTACTTGCACAGCCTCAACGTTGCAGGGCTTCGTGCGCGCATTCAGGTCAAGGGCGGTCCGTCAGAGGGTCGACGGGAGCATGTAGACCATTTCATCAAGACGCTTGATGATCGCGATCTGGCAGACCAGCTTGCCTTGTTGCGAATACCGGACGCGGACACACTGAAAGAGGCCCTGCGATCTCGCCAGCGCTCCAAGGCGCGGCAGAGCAAGACAGTTTATGGCTCCGTCAAACCCCGTCAGAAGCCTCCCGCCGCTGCTGGTGCCCGAGCTGTGCGTGCAGTTCAGGTGCACGCCGACAGCAGCGAATCCGAGATCGAGTCAGAGGAATCCGACGATAATGGATGTCTTCGCCGTGTGTACGTCGCTGCAGCCGAAAATCATGAAGAATTGCCCGGCCGACGCCTGCCCCACCAGGAGCGGAGCAGCACCCACCAGGATCATGACCTCGGACAACACCCCAGGTCGGCCGACATGGGGGCGCCGTCCAAGAGGTGCTCACACTGTGGGTCCCGTAAGCACGACGATCTTGGGTGTTGGAGACGATTGGCATGCGAAAAGTGCGTAAAGAGGGGCCACCCGTCAGATCTATGCCTCTTCGTCTGCAAGGCATGCGGTGAGATCTACGACGCTGGCAAGTGCCCCATGGAGGAATGTTACAACTTGATTCGCCAGTGGTACAACCCTATCAAGCATGGAGGCATGTTGCCACAGTCGGTGGAGAAGATGTTAAACTAGGACGCTCGCCGGGATTGAATCCGGTACGAGCCGAGTGTTCTAGGTTCTGCATTTACGCATACATCGAGAAGCAGTCGGAAGTGACCGTAAGCAAGCTGATCGACAATACACGTGATCTGCCTGGAAAACCTACCGCCTCCGTGTCAAGTCTTCACAAGATTAGGATTATTCCAGATCGGACGTGACGATGGCCTTGGAGATCTCGTCGGGCGAGTCGCGTGGTTACTAGAAATACCACGTTCCTGACAAGAAGTTCAAGCAAGCGAAAGCTGTGGGGAAGATCAACAATGAAAAGGCAACTTTGTTATTTGACAGTGGAGCCGAGGTGTCTATTTTGGACATCGCCTTTGCTCGTAAGGTAGGGTGCTACGTGGACAACAGTCAAACACTGGAGTGTGAAGGAGTGGAAGAATCACCGTACATGGCTGAAGGACGTACCCGTCTCAAGATCACGCTTGCTGGATCGTTGGTGTACTTCTTCGACGTGTGGATGGGTCCTCCGACCGGCGGCCAAGATTTGATACTCGGTATGGACTTCATGGTCCCCGCTAGTATCCGCCTTGATTTAGTCGATGGATCAATCTGTCTTCCTGACGAAGTCCGAATCCAGCTTGCGGGGCGACGTCCGATGTAAGGTGACAAGGTTGCGCAGGCATTTCTCAACCAACATTGCCAGATCGACGTCGGGAAATCGGTGGAGATGAAGCTGCAAAGGAGCAGATCAAGTCAACAAAAGCTTTGGATCACACGTGGAGATCGATGGGTACCTACCGTGACTGCTGATCGAGGCGCGACTCGATCTCACCAATGTGAGAAATCGCAAATTAGTGCTGCACCGAGATTTACGAGTCGCAATCTGGCTGGAAGGAGACCGTGTGCCACGCGTACATGGGCATGTCTCGGTTGGATCGCGCTGGTACGCTGAGTGGCAAAACTTGGCTTACCAAGCGACCACTGATGGAGAAGAGGGAGTCCCGGCGTCGGCGGAGGAGGATGGACCTGCAGTCGAGCGGTCGCAGTACACAACGCCCACCGCGATCTTGACCCCCCCCCAGGACGGACTGTGGAGACGACGGCGGTTTCGAAGTGCAATGAAATCAAGAACACCGTCGAAGCCTGTGCTCGCAACGTGCGGACTGTTGCGGATGGGCGTGTGCTGACGCGGCCCCGTCGACTGATGGGAAGGCCCCTCGATCCGCGACGGTTGGAGTATGCAACGTCGAAAGTCCGGTTTGCGACCAAGGCCGGTCCAGTCTGTGTCGCCAGAAATCTGGCACATCAGATCGCGGATGGGACGTGTGCTAACGCTGCCCCGTCGACAGATGGGAAGGCCTCTCGATCCGCGACGGTCAGAGTCTGCAATGTCGTAAGTCCGGTGTGCGACAAAACCGGACCAGCCTGTGTCACCAAAAATCTGGTAAATCAGATCGACGACCAAGATCGACGGGCAGAAACGACGCGACCTGGGACGCCTGACCAAGATCGACGTGACGAGACAGGCGCAAATCAGGTGTCTGATCCAGATCGACGCGGTGGGACCAGGCCTGATCCGGGACGTAATTAATGTCGCATGGCTGATATGGGCGACGGTACGGGGATGCCGAAGATGCTGAGGGTCAGCGGACGCAGCTTCCGGGGGGCACTGCCACGGCCAATGAGATCCAGATCAAGGAGGCTGGCGGCAAACAGGTTGGTGCCAAGGACGGAGACGATCTCGACGCCGAAGATGCCGAAGGTCAGGTTGCGGAGCTTCCGGAAGTCACTGCCATGACTGAGGAAGTCAAGGTCGAAGATGCTGGAGATGAACAAGTCTGTATCAAGGAAGGTGGCGATCTCTACGCCGAAGACGTCGAAGGTCAGCTTGCGATGCTCCCGGAGGTCACAACCATGACCGAAGACATCAAGATCGAAGACATACAAGTTGGTAATCCTGGAGAAATCAATCCAGAAGAGATCGACAAGCTGCGGAAGATTATCTAGCGCCGACGACACCTACTGATCGGCAAGGGGGGGCGATCTGCGACATCGACGTGGGTAGCGTCAAGCCTGTCACCCAGCGCGTCCGTAAAGTGGCCCCGCTGTTCCGCGAGAGGCTATCTCAGCTGCTCAAGGGACTTTTGTCGGCCAAGATCATCCAGTTCTCGACGTCGCCATAGGCATCACCAATCGTGGTGATCATCAAGAAGAATGGGGTCGACATCACTCTGTATCGACTATCGGCTAATCAACAGTCTGACACGACTGATGGTTTATCCCATGCCGTTGATCAACGCTCTTCTCGACGATCTCGACAAAGTGCTCTGGTAATGCTCGCTGGACATGGCCAGCAGATTCTGGGTCGTCTCAATGACGGATCAGGCCCGTATGATCTCGGCATTTATCACGCCTTTTGGACACTTCGAGTGGAATCGGATGCCCTTCGGTTTGAAGAATGCGCCGCAGATATACCAGCGACTCATTGACAACGCACTGTATGGCTTCCTGAAGATCACAAACAGTTAAGATCGACAGACCAAGAACGAACAAAGTCCGGTCGATTTATTCAAAGAAGGTGAACCAGATACGGAAAAGCCTACCTCTGTCTTGGGTCGTCGATGACATCCTGGTCACTGCTGGCTCGTGGGAGAACTTGTGCGAGAAGGTCGACAAGCTGCTGGACGCATGTGACGAGTGGAATTTGTCCATCAGTGTGGTCAAAAGCTTCTGGGGCATGAAGAAGGTCGACTACCTGGGACAACGAGTGCCTGCAGACGGCATGGAAGCGCAGCCCAAGGCCTTGGCATCCCTGGCTAATCTGCCGTTACCGACCACCTTGAGATCCATGCAATCCTTCTTGGGTAGCCTCAATTACTACAGCAGATTCATCGAGGATTTCGCGATCTACGCTTCGATCCTGTATGAGCTCCGGGAGGCGGATGTTTTCGAGGCGACCAGGAGGTCTAAGGTCAATTCCGTTGTCGATCTGACTGGGGACGATGACAGTCAGCCTGGTTGTAAAGACAAATGGTCTCGAGCGATGACGGCATTTACGGTTTTGAAGGATAAGCTCGTGAGAGCACCGATTCTCCGGCATTTCGATCCAGATCGAAGACCGGTGGTGGTAGTGTATGCCAGTAAGTGGGCAACCTCGGCGGCGCTGATGCAAGATCACGATGGGATATACCAGCCGATGACCTTTACCAGGCGCACGCTCAAGCCGAACGAGATCAACTATGGAGTCGTGGACAAAGAAGTGCTGGCACTACTCAGGTTACTGGATGTCGGCTATACGCAACTCGTGACAAGATCAATCAAAGTGCTGACACGTCACTCGACCTTAGCGCAGCTAGTGAACTCTTCTGGACTACAAGGTCGGCTAGGTAGATGGGCAGCACTGCTCTCGGGATGGACACTGGAGATCGTGAAATGCACCAAGGGTGAACACGAGATCTTAGGAGTGGTGGCTGCGAGCATTACACCCCGAGAAGAAATCGATGCGATCTTGACCTCGATCGCGCCCCGGAAGCAACCCTGACAAGCGATCACTATGATGCCTCCTACGGTGGAGACCGACGAAAAGCTGTTAGTGGTGAGCTTCGATGGGTCAGACGAGTCAAGCGCAGCGGGGGCGCGTTCAGTGCAGTTGTGTGGAGCTTACCCGAATCGACGGTGACCTCGGCCGCATCAAAGTACAAGACCGATTTTACGGTGAACGAGGCGGAGTATCATGCGTTGCTGCTCTGTTTCGATCTCCTATCCGATTTAGACAGGGGGTGGCTCATTCTTTGCGGAGATTCAAATCTGGTGATCCGGCAGATGCGCGGGGAAATAGAATGTAAAGCCCCGAGTTTGAAGCTGCTACGCCAGAGGGCCATGGAGCGACTACGATCTTGGCCGAATCACGCTTTCCTCCACATGAAAAGAAGCTGGAACCAGAGTGCAGACCGACTTGCAGGCGTAGCGTTGCAACGCGAGGATGGATCAGTGGTTATGTCGGACGCTGAACGAGAAGATCTGGCGACTCTCAATCGACTAGATGAGTTGCTGGTACCACGTACGCGTGCAGCGGTAACGAGACCACGACGGCGGATGAACCCGAAAGTGTTACAAGAGACGCTTATACAGCGCCTGCGGATGGAGAGAAGTGCTCAAGCCCAGGATGAAGAGAAGTGAATCGTCGATCTGAAGAAGTATCTCCTTGGGGACGTGCAAGATCTTACCTCGGCAGAAACCAAGTCGTGTGCCAAGATCGCCGAAGATTAGGAGGTGGACGAAGCCAGATTGCTGGTTTACTGCCCACCGTCGAAACAGGCCAATGAAGATCGCGATCTGATGACGCGACTAGTGATTCCAGGGACTCTGCAAGGCGATTTGAGTCTGGAAGGTGGCCATCAAGGCATCGGAAGGACGTACCAACGACTCCGAGCCCATTTCCACTGGCGCGGCCTGTATCAGAGTGTGCAGCGCTATGTCGGCCGCTGTGTGGATTGCGAGACGGGAAAAGGAAGGCCGACCATAGATGGCGAGTCGCCTGGAAATCTCCAGGCTGCCTTCCCGTTCCAGATCATCGCGATGGACCACTTCCCATCTTTGCCCAAGTCATACAAGGGCAACACGGAGTTGCTGATCTGGGTCGACCTCTTCCCCGGGTACGCGATCGCCAAGGCCAGTGTGTCTCGAACCGCCCAGACTATCGCGGAGAACCACGAGGAATGTGTGTTCCGTCGATTTGGCGCGAGTGAAGCAATTAGGCACGATCGAGAACCTGGGTTCATGTCAGATTTCTTCAGATCGTTCAACAAGATCATCGGTCAGAGACAACGTGCGACGATGGCTTATCGGCCACAGGCTAACGGTACTGCAGAGCGGATGGTGCAAACTCTGACTCGAGCCTTGAAAATGTATGTCTCTGATGTCAACCAGCGAGACTGGAATGAGTACGCTGAACGATTAACGTTCGCACTCAATACGGCCCAAGATCGAGTGCATGGAAACACCCCTTTTTACTTGGTACACGGGTGGGACCCCCGTAGCACTTTGGAAGCGATGGTTCCCCTTGGATCGACGCGCCGACATGACTGCGAGCCACGAAGATGGAGATGCCACGTCCAGAGACATTACCAGCAAGCTCGAGAGCATGCCAATGGAAGATTGCGCGAAGCGATTCAGAGTCGAGCAGATCGACATAACGAAGCGGTGCAGTCTCGCAAGATCGAAGTCGGAATATAGGTGTGACTATACCTAGACATGGTCAAGGAAGGCTACGCACGCAAACTGGCGCACATGTGGCACGGTCCATTCAGGGTGGCAGAGGTAGTAGGCACCCACGCGGTGCGCCTGGAGATCGCCGGCACGGAGTACCGCCTATTCCCTATTGTGGATGTCTCTAAGTTGAAGCCGGTGCGCAACTTCCCTGATCGCCCAAGTGTCCAACTACTGGCCCAAGATCGAGATCGATTTGATTTTGATGAAGCTCTACCCCCCGAGGATAGCTGGGATGTGGATCTGGTCGATGTCGAGTCTGAAGTGGAGCACATCGTGAATATGCGATCTGGGCGGCGAACACGCTATGGACGCACACTACGAGAATTCTTGGTGCACTAGAACGGGTACGATGAACCCAGTTGGGTTGACGAAGTCGATCTCAATTGTGAAGCATTGCTGCACGACTACCTACGGGAGCAAGCCAATCGGCACCGGTTCGGCGTTATGTAGTCCCACGAAGAGCAGTAGTGGTGAAGGTCACGGGTGAGTTGGTCGCTCCGCGAGTGGTGATGATGAAAGACGTTCAGGATGGCTGTACGTCAGGAAGATTGCAGGTGTGTATGCATGTACGAGATCGATCCAAGATACATCATGGTGTGGATCGATGCAATCGGTGGATCTTTACGAAGGTCACGCCAAGGAGGACACTGCGACGTGTACATGTGACGCGTGCATCGAGAAACCAACGGAGAACAAGGTCGACAAAAGTGGATGCTCGAATTATGCAGCGAGACGAATGCCGTTATGCGGCGTTCGCTCGTGCAGGGGACGACTGAGGTGAAGCAAGATCAAGATTTTTCGACCTGTCACTCCGATCCAGAAGTGTAACACCTCGCAAGGGGTGTCAAGGCCCTCCCACAGAGATGCCAAGACCAGAGAAGTAATATCTAAGTGTCAGCAGTCCGGTCCCCGGCATATTCGGTGTAAATTGACGACATCAATCTTGACGGGGATGACGTCGATCTTGAAGATAGGCTATGAATCTTGGCTCAACGTGCGACGTAAACATCCAGGCATGGCGGCAGACGACCAAGGGGGCCAGTGAGAACGCGCCAAGGCCGGGAGAGCACTCGGTGGACACAAGGAGCACAGGAGAAGGGTAAAGCAGGTTGTAGGACAAAGGCTAACACATTAAACAGAGTTGGATTCTCCTTCATCATCACAAGTGGTCTTCGCCTTCGCGCTACCGGGCACGGGATATACTTTGGCCCACCCGACACTACGCAAGTGAACGAATACAAGTGGTCTTCGCCTTTGTGCTACCGGGCACGAGATATATTGTGGTCCACCCGACGCTACGCAAGTCGACGAAACCCTCCAAGATCGAATCACCCCGGACGCCAGGATTGCTTGGCCCAGCGTGCGTCAACCCTCTTTACGACCCACCGCTAAAGGAAGCGGCAAGCACGGCAAGGTCACACACTGGCCCCAAGCCAACCCCAGGTCCAGATCAACACTGGTCTGCGAGTCTCGATCTAGACAACCCAAGATCGAAGACTCGACCCTACACCGCCGCAGCGAGTAGAAGTATCCACGCTGCTGCCACACGTTCCCACTGTCCACCAGACAGTCCATGACTTGACCCAAGCGCGTCTTCCGAGATCACCCGAAGAGCGATCCAGCCCACCGACGGGTACACAAGGTGAGGATCAACAACTTCACGGAAGACCGGAGTACCCCCTCCGTTAGTCGGCAGTTCGGGCGCTGTGTGCAAGAGGACCACCGCGAATTGCAAATTTCGCGGATCCACTTCGCCACACACCTGCAACCCCAGCGGATACTTGTAGCAGTTGTGGATCGAGGGCGCTACACCGATGAACACAACAGTGGGCTTGACGCAGTCGTGCACGCCCTGTCCTCTACGTCGACATAGATCTCCGAGTTAGTTTATACGTGCGGTAATGACCTGCAAGGGTGCCGTGCTCCTACCTTGTCTTCGTTCTTGGTAGCGAGTAAGGTCGCGGCAGCAGCAGCGATGGTTGCTTGCGGATGACGGCACTTGAGTTGGACAGCGACCGTTGCCGAATGTGGCTGCTAGCGATGCGAAAATCGCCCTCTTCATGAATACATACCCTGTATGACTTGATTAAAAGCAAATAATATTGCCGTTTAGAGTTTACCTATATCTGATGCAGCAGGACTTTCGGACTTCCATCGCAGCGGCCATCCTCTACTAAAATCAAGATTAAATAGGGCCCAAAACTGATTGGAGGGCAATTTCGTGATCCTGGTTCGATGGATTCCTTTTACTGGTCTGAGTCAGGGAAGTATCTAAAACAAAATAGCAGAACCTGTGGGCTTCTCAAAACTGTCATATTTTGTATTCCTACTGCTGCGACTGCCGAATTCTGACCAAAAGTTTATGAAGCTGGTGGAGCGGCCCAAAACTGGTCATTTCCCTTAGTGGTACTTGCGGAAATAATACATCTCGGTAATACTACTACCCGATTTATAGGGTATTATTGTTACTACTAATACCCCAAAAATTCGGGTTGTAGTATCATAAAACATTGGGTAGTAGTATGTAACAATACTATTACCGAATTGTGCGGTATGCAATGTGAGTGATACTATGATATCATCAGCTCGGTATTATAGTACTATTCAAGTACTACTTTCGAAGGACCCAAAACTCGGTTCTCAACCATATTGTAATTCTAGTTTGTGTAGCTCTCGATTAGGCCCGTATATACACATATCGACGGAAGATATGGCCTACTACAAATCCTATTTAAATCCGACTCTCGAGCAAAACACTGAAAGTCATGATTCTGTTCGTAATATATTTATCCAATCAAAATGCTTTCAAAGCCTCACAGTTCGTAAAGATAGCAAATTGTTGATTTGTTTTATCCAATTAGAAGTGTAGCCCATAAGTAATGCCCGTGCTTGCACTGAATGTTTCGATTTTGTCCGCAGGCCATATCTTCCGTCGATATGTGTAGTCCTCAGGGAAGATCGCCATTCTCAAAACCGCGTCATAGCACAAAAAAACGAAGCATGGGTTGTGCCGTGAAGGTTTGTCAGGAAGGCGATGAGCTCAAGCGTGATCCATGCAGCCTGTGTGGGAATCTCGTACACCATATATGCCCCATCGGGGTGTTTGATGGGTTAGATTATTCAGAAGGATCAATTCTCTGAAATTTATTTCGGCGCTAAAGAGTGATGCGAGTGGAGGTGCGAATTTAGAAAAACAAGTACCCTTGCAAAATCCGATGTGATTGTTTTAAAAGGGGGCATAGAAATCAAAACAACAACGTTAGCTGAATAGAATACCCCGCCGAAAATGATAAATTACCTGTGTGTTGCCTGTGTCGTCCACCTCAGCTAAGTCCGAAATCTATTAGCCAATTAGCTCTGATCGATGAAATGTATAAACCAATTAGAGCACATGGATGTTGCGCGAAGGTTTGCCCGCTGCGTGGGCCGGGGATAGACGCGAAGACATGTACAGATGAAGTAGAAGTTGTTCACCCCCTTCTTGAATAACTTCAACTGGTTATCTGGCGATGAAATCGACTTTGGCTTGGGGGTTCCGGGTCGGTGCGGCCGACCGACACAAATATCCATCCATTGAGCCTGAAGGTCCATCGCCAAGGTCCGCTCTCACGACTGCAGCAAAAACACTTTAAAATGACATAAACCACACAGGGATGGCCATAAAGAACACGTATAATCGTATAAAGTAGTTATGCCATACAAAGACGAAGTCTACTGACCAAATCTGATTGGCTGGAAAGTAGAACAACAAATTCTGTGTCGGTCTGATTATTGCGTCGTTGTCTGTACTTACGCTAGAATGCAAGGCTGTTCGACCATATGCAGATGCTGCGGCTGCGAAGCAGCCGCAACAGATGTGTAGGAAACTGATCTCGTCCTCGTGCGGAGCACGGTCGGTCGGACGTGGAGAACCACATTGACCACTTGCG
>JAHQIV010000568.1:0-19027 GCA_030463285.1 Phytophthora europaea
GCCAGCACCACGCGGCGTCCGCGCTCTTCTACGCGGACAAGCTCCTGTCCATGTCCCCTACGGACGAGCACGACGCGCTGCTGTTCGCGGACGCCTGCTACCTGAACAAGGAGTTCCATCGAGCCATCCACGCGCTCAAGACGGCGCGGCTCGTGGACATGGAGAGAGAGGAGGGGCGCGCACAGGTGAAGCTCGTCACGTTGAAGGCCGTGCTGCTGCTGGGCAAGTGCATGGTGCGTGGGTGCTGAGTTTTTTTTTTTGAGAAGGTTGGTGCTGAGTATTTTTTTGTTGTTTTTTTTTTGTAGTTGGCGATCAAGCAGAAGGACGAGTGTCTGGAATTGCTGGGCTCGGTGCTGCCCGAGAGAGAGCAGGAGGTGGTGCTATTGGCGAACAAGGTGCAGCTGGAGCTGGGGGAGGAGGAAGCGGAGGGCATTAACGTGGTGTCGTCGCTGGCGCTGCTGATGGGCGAGACGCTTGAAGCCATCGGCAACCTCGAGAATGCCACCGTGTACTTTCGCATTGCGCTCAGGTGCGACGTGCACTGCTCGGAGGCGTTCTTCCGGTTATTTGACAAGCAAATGTTGTCGGCGCAAGAGGAGAAGGAGCTGCTGGCGTCCTTGGACTTCTCAGCGGATGAAACGCAGCTGTTGGAGCCCCTGTACCAGACGCGCGTTGGGAAGGTAGGATCTGGCAACGACCTTCGCATGCACTGCGATTCGTGGGGGCTGACACTGTCCACTTTTGGATCTATGTACTGTACAGTACGATACGACGCCGTCGGTGGAGGAGAAGTTTACTGAGGTGGAGCAGAAATTCGGTCTGGCCGACAATCTTGATCTGGTAAGTGAAAACTAGGCCGATCATGAAAATCAGCAGATAGCACTAACATTTCTGGATGTTGTGTATGCAGAATGTCACTCGAGCAGAAACATACTTTTACCAGCGTGATATTATGCAGGCGCATAAATTTTGCGAGAGGTACACGCAGTCGATGCTTAAATTCTGATTTCCATTTTCAGTGAGCCAACATTGCTGCTTACTTGATGATCTAGGGTTCGTGAGCGGGATCCGTTCAATTTCCGCGTGATTGCGGTGTACGTGGGCACACTAGTAGAGCTCGGGAAGAAACGGGAGCTGTACCACTACGCGCACCAAATGGTAGGCAACTTCGTTGCACAAGTTGTTCGCGTACTTATCGGTGTCCCTGTACAGATCGTGCCACTCACCCAGCCTCTACGAATTTGCTGTAGGTCGACGTGTACCCGGCTAAAGCATCAGCTTGGTACACGGTAGGTTGTTACTATCTCCTGATCCAGAAATATGAAGCTGCACAGCGATACTTCCAGTAAGTGTCTGCAGCATTGATAGATGTGACCCGCAGTCTTGAATACGTGTAACTCAGTATTCTCGACTTGCTTTGTGGTTTGTAGCAAAGCAACATCCTTGGAGTCCACCTACGCGCCCGCATGGATCGGATTCGGAAACTCGTTCGCGGCACAGGATGAGAGTGATCAGGCGATGTCATCATACCGGACAGCGTCGAGTCTCTTTCCTGGTTCGCACCTGCCACCTCTATATATCGGCATGGAATATCTTCGCACCAACAACTTAGTCCAAGCGCACGAGTATATCCGGCACGCCAGTGTTATCTGTCCCACAGACCCGTTGGTCTACAATGAGTTGGGCAGTGTATTCTATAAGGAGAAGGACTACCCTCGAGCAATTGAGATGTTCACGAAGGCTTTACAATTGTGCAAGGGTCTTCCCGAGGTAAGAAACGTGGAGTATCATTTACGAGTACGCACATCATGTCATTACTTCTGGAATTAACGTTTGCTCTGTGTTGCGCCAGCGACTAATGGAGGCTTGGGAGCCGACGCTATTCAATCTCGGATACTCGTACCGCAAGCTTCGGTGCGTGCAATGCTCTGGACTTAATGTTTGTTGAATGCATGCTGATCGGTGTATCATTCGTTTGCGACAGGAAATTTGATCAGGCTATTCACTATTTCCAGAGCGCTCTCAGATTGTCTCCGCGGAATGTACGCATGATAAATCCCTGAGGTGCACCCGCATTTATAAGCTTGACCAACAGTTTTGTTTTGTCGTGTTTGTTTTGTTGCAGGCATCGATCCTCGCTGCCCTCGGCTTTACCTATCATATGAAGGGCAATCTCGAGCAAGCAATTGAGAATTACCATGCGGTAAGCACTTTGTTGTTTTCCCTGGACGCGCTGCTAGATGTGTATTTTGACCTGCCTATTGTGGTTATAGGCGCTTGCATACAACCCGGAAGACACTCTAGCAGGCTCCATGATTACTGTAGCGTTCGAGGAATCACTGTCTGGTGGTCCTGAATCATTCCCTGAATTGGCAGAGCCTGCACCAAAAGATGCCCCCATGACAAGCGGTCTTACTCCGATGAGTGCTGCGCTCACGGCTCGTCGATCATTGGGGCCGAATGACAATACCCAGCTCTCTCGGCGTCTGGACCAATCCTACAGCAGCATCGAACGCAGCAGACAATCACTAGCATGCTCAAGTTTAGACTTTTCTGACAGCTCTATGAACATGGACGAAGATTGACAGCAGCCCGCAATCGGCATGGACGATAAAAGCGCTATACGCTACAGAAATGGAAGGCAATCCTGACATTTGTGCCGTGATCTTGCTACGCCCAGTATTGTTCTCCCGTGATGTTGTTGTAGTAGTAAGCTGCGCCGGTGTACTGGTCGAAGAACTTCTCCCATGGATCAGGCGGAACGGTGTCTCCTGCGTTTTCTGCTTCTGTCGATGCGGTTACTGCTGGAACCGCGGCATCAGGGTATTGCTGGATGGTCTGGGCCATCGCCGGGTTGCCGTAGCCCACCATAGGCGCGCCATACATCATGGCCTGACTGAATGCCATCGCTGCCGCTGCCTGGTACGCATAGTTGGCCGCTGCTGCCGCTGCGTAGTTCGGTTGCATCGTCATCATCTGTGGGTATCCCTGGCCGTACGCTTGGGTTCCGTAGTACGGCGCGTTGTCTTCGTAGTAATGGTACTGACCGTACTGATCGTAGTAGCCGTATTCGTCTGCATAGCTCGCGGCCGCTGTCGTGCCGACGGGATAACCATTCGCATCGACATGGTTGGTGACGGCGTAGTCGACATACCCAGCCGCTGCTTCCTGCTCCCGTTCTTGCGTCAGCCCGGTAGCTGTCATCACGATCTCCATCGCCTTCGTCGAGGGTCCGGACGGCGTCGACACCGGTCGAGTCCAGCTTGCTTCCTGCGTGCGGATGTTGTAGAAGTACGACGCTTGTGCGTTCTCGTCCCAGTACTCGACCCACTCGTCCGTTTTGGCGTCCTCGGATGTTTCAGCAGTGTCCGTCTCGACTTCGCCAGCTTCGATGAGAGCTTCAGCCACCTCGGCTTCAGCTGCTTCAATGGTCTCCTGCATGGCCTTGGCCCGATCCTCGCGCTCTTTGTCGATTTTCCTCTGGATGGCCTTCACTCGCTGCCGAGCCAAGTAACCACGAGCACGCGACTGAATCTTGCTCGCAGACGCGTTGCGTAGGGCGATCCGCTCCTTCTCCTTTCGAGCACGTTCGAGCATCTGGACTTCGAGCTCTTTGATCTCCTGCTCTCTCGCTCGAGCTTCTTCGTCCATCAGAGCTTTGAGTCTTGCTAGAGCCAACTCCTTCTGCTGTTCAGCCTTGAGTCTCAAGCGCTGCTCCTCATCGTGTATGCTCGCCATCGCCGCCGACTGCGCTTGTTGCAGGTTTTGAAGCCGCTTTCGAGCCACGTGCTTCAAACACGCTGCCTGGATCTTCATCCGAGCCTGGTCCTTCTGAATCGCCAGAGCGGCCTGCTTCAGATGCTCAGCTTCCTGCTGCAGCGTTCGGTTCTCCTTCTCTTGATCCTCCTGCTTGCTTGTCGGTCTCATCGGTAGCATAGTCGCCATCTTCAACGCAGCCAATTCTTCATTCTCTTGCGTCCGCATCGCTGCTTCCTTCTCTTGTTGAGCTTGTTTCTCCATCTCAAGCTTCTCACGGAGCCGCTGTGCCTCAATCTTCTTCAGTTGGTCTTGCTCCACTCGCGTGTCGATCTCGCGTTGTTGCATCAACGTCTCAAGTCGAAGTCGAGCAAGTTCCTGAGCTTCCTCCTTGTGACGAACTTCTTCCTCTTCACGCTGCCGAGCCAATTCATCGCGTAGTTTCGCAGCCTCTTCATAGGCAACGCTCTCCTGGAACATCAACTGCATCTTCAGCTTGAGCAGCTCTTCTTCTTGCTCCTGCCGCAGTCTCTCAATCTCGTCGTGGGCCTTCTCGGACGCCATCATGGAAATCCGCTTCTCAAACTCTCGTCGACGCTGCAGTAGAAGGCGTCGAGCCCCCGCACGCCGAATAGCACACTGGATAACGATTGCTGCCTGGTTCTGAGTGATACGGAGCTCTTCCTGCTGCCGTCTTAGCTCCATCTCACGCCTGCGATGCAAGTAGTGACAGCGAGCGAGGAATCGCCGAACGCAGCTTTGAATTTTCGTGGCAGCGCGCGTCTTCGTCTGGTGAACCAACCGCTCGAGGGCCACACGAGCTTCCTCACGGTGCCTTCGTTGAAGCTCCTGCACCATTTTCCGAGCTCGCTTGCCCCGGAACACCTTCTGGATACGGAGAGCAGCTCGAATCCGAGTACGTTGCTGTGACGCGAGCTTGGCGCGTTCTTGGTCCAGTCGGTGACGCTCGTCCCGTGCACGTTTTCCTCTAGCGATGACTTGAATTCGTATAGCTGCTTCATTTTCTTGCTGCTGCTGCGCCTTTTGTGCTTGAAGTCGCAGGTGAGAAGCTAGCCGACCATGGTAACCACGCCAGAACACTTGGATCTTCAATGCGCTGCGGTTCATGAGCGTAAAGTTCAACCACTTCAATCGCTCGTAGCGAACGCGCTGTACTCGACGACGAGCTAGATACCCACGGAACAACGATTGTATAACCACAGCACTGGTAAGTCTTCGGAATCTCTCGAGCTTTTGGGTCTCAGCTCGTCGTTGCTTGTCAAGAAGATAATGTTTTCGCGTACTGGTACACCGCCAACACGTTTGAATTCGTGTCGCTGCTGCGCGTTCGAGTGCTTGTCGCTCCTTGAAATGTTTCTCCGTTCGTAGCATTTGCACACGACGACGTGATCGAAAGACTCGGAAGAAACACTGAATGGTCAGAGCAGCTCGGATCTGCTCTCTCGACTTGAGCACTCGACGTCGTGCAAGGTGACCGCGTGTATATCGCTGCAGAAGAATTGCACTACATTCTCGCAATCTGCTGGTTGCACGCTGTTTTCGTTCTCTTCGAGCGAGATAACTTCTAATGGAGCACTGCATGATAATAGCACTGTCATTTTCCAGCTTGGTGCGTTGAATCACGCGCAATAGTTCACGTCGCTGGAAATTCCTGAACGTGCGTTGAATGCGGCAAGCCGCAAGTGTTTCGCGTTGAGCTTTAAAGAGCGCTCGAGCAAGGCGCTTCCCATTGTATCCTCGATAGCAGCGTTGAAGCACAGACGCAGCCTCGTGCTCCAACTTGGCCTGACGCTTTCGATTCACAAATATTCGAGCCAAGCGACCGCGAACAAGCGCTTGGATGTGAATGACTGCGATTTCTTCTTGCAGACGGAGTCGTAGCAGTCGAGCTAGGTCGCCTCGCACTACACGCTGAATCTCGATAGCGGCCGAGTGCAGTTCATTTCGCGCATCTAAGATACATTCTGTCTTCCAACGCGCGAACTTGCGTCGAGTGACTCTGCGTCTCCACCTATTCATGATAGCTGCCATCTTCTGACTGCCTTTGCACTTGAGGAACATGTTGGCCTTGATCTTGTTTCGCTCAAACATTAAGAGCGCGTTCCACTTGCGGAACGCACGAGAAAGATGCTGCGACTGGAGCCGCAAGAAGAGCTGGTGAACCTTCTCCATACCCCATCGATGACAGAAAATTTGAGCCTTGAGAGACCTGACTGGGCAGTGTTGCTGGACCCACTGCAGTCCTTCGCGCACCTTTGAGTTTAGCTCCTGGATGCCGTACTCGGAGAGTGCGAGCTCACGTCGGAGCTCCCCAATGTCCACGTTAGACCCTGGACGGAGACACGTAGGCGTCGAGCGAGCAGCAACTAGCGATCGATTTTGAGGTTGAAGGTGGCGCTTGACTTGTCGGGCCGCAAGTTTTAGAGGAGGCAGGACTTGCCCGGGAGCATTCCTGGCTAGGCCAAGTCCAGGGCTGTTTGTACTGTTCAAACTTGCCGGTCCACTGCCATTCACCCCCATCTGGTTCGCAACGTGAAGAAGGCGCTTGCGAGCGCGCATGAGGTCAATGAACTCGTGGAAATTGATCTCTCCGTCGTGATCCGTATCCGCTTGCCGGATAACCGAGGCGAGCTCAGCATCGTCCATGTCTTCACCCGACGCCAGCAGTAGCTGTCGTAGTTCATCCGGAGATATCGATCCGCTGTCGTCGACGTCGAACTCCTGGAACTCTTCATAGTACCGATCTGTCATGGATTGCTCGTCTTCCAGTGAGTCGGGCTGCGGGTTATCCCCGAAAGCCGCATCCAGTCGCTCGTACTCTTCCAGCGATAAGTTCAAATGCTCAGCAATCGCCGCCTTCTGTCTTTGCTCTTCGTCAAGATCTTCAAGCGGAGTCACGGGTTTCTGCTTTCGATCTTGACCATCGGAATCGTAGTCAAAGGCGTAATGCATCGCTGGTCGTCGCCTCATTTCTGGCCGATACTCCCCTACATGCTGCAGTGTCGTACTCCTTCTCGCCTTGTTTCGGGCGTGCTTGGTGGGGGATAAGTAGACAACCGCAGCACCGCCGTCGAGCATTTCTTGCGTAGAAGGCCGAACTTTGGCCGAGTCGAGACGTAAAGCCTTCCTGCGAATCTTTTGCTTTGTGGACAAACCAACATGGCGCCTTCGTTTACGCTGTCGGAGCTTCTTCTCGACTGCGTGGCTGGTGCTGAGGTTCAACGCCTCCAATCTCGCCGGTGGGGCGTGACGTCCTCGACTTGAAGGTCCACGAACACTTCGATAGTTGTTATTGTTATTGTTGTTGTAATTGAAGTTGTCCTCGCTACTTCTCGGACGACGTCGATCATCCGATGGAGGCAGTAAACTCCTCAAACTCTCGAGGTCCAAGTAGAACAACGAGTTGTCGCTGGTTGAAGTTGAAAGACCGGGTAACGCTGCAGGCATCACAGGCAGCGGACGCACATTGGTGCTCTGGAATAACCACGGCTCATGCTGCTCCACATTTCGAGGGGGTACTCGTCGACGTCGACGAAAGATCAGTGTTTGTGTCTTTGCATTTGGGATCGGAGCCACTGGGGCAAAAGGAGAAGCTGGTGATAAGGTTCGACCGAAGCGGCGATTCTCCTCGTGGTTGTTGGTCATTGCACCAAGCTCGACCTGTGAGCGCCCCTCTTCGTGTATTTTGCTTCAACTCGTTGAAACCGCCTGCAAGTACCAGGTATAAATACAAATGATATTTTATTTTAACATTTTGACAAACTGCTTCGCATCACGAAATTTTTTAAGATAACAATGTTATCATAACATCATTGTACCGTACAATATATTCTAAGTTTTGTACGACGTACAAATTGTAGGCCGTACACAACTTAGAATATCCATTTCATCCAATCACGGCCGTTCTACCACCCAATTGGCTCAAATAATTTTCGAATCTTACGTTAGCTTCATTCTAGAATCTGATAACCGGCTGCGATGGAGGTTCCGGACGCCGCCATAATGGAGCAGCGCTGGGGCTTCCTGGCTCCGTGGTGCAACGTGCTGCAGTACCGCATGAACTACCGCGCGCTGGTGGATGCACCTCTGGACGTTTGGGGCGGGCAGAGCCGCGCGCTGCACGTGATTCTGCCCCGTCGCGCTGGCATCTACGGCGAGTTCAAGGACGAGCAGTCGTTCCAGGTTGAGTTCCAGAATACGCTCGAGGCGCTCTCGCTATTGGCTGCAGTGGAGCATGTGGACCACATGGCCTGGAAGTTTCTGCTGCTGAAATATTGTGGCGTGGATCTGGGCAACCCCGGGGACGAAATTTTCGAAACGGAAATTCCAGTTAGGTTTTGTGTGCTCATCGAGCCCCAAGCCGAGACGGACCTGATCCAGCTTTGTGGCGTGAACCAGAGACGGTATATGAGTGAGGGCTACGTGAATACGCTGGTGAGGATCGCAGAGTTGGGAGGCTTAGGGCAAAATGCGGATGGGGTGGACCTGGACATTCCGGTTCGGGTGATTTTCAATTCTTCGCCAAATGTGACGAACAAAGTGACAATTGAACCAATCCAGAATTTGGTGAATATTCAGGCAGCGGAGAAGATTATTCGCGAGGAGTGGGAGAGCTACAATTGGAGTCTGGAGAACCAGCCCGTCGACGCAGGGACGTTGAGGTGCACGTTGGTGCTGGAACCAATGATTGCGGACCTTCGAGAGTTCGGCTGTGGGAACGAAATTGCAGAGACTATGGCCAGGTTTGTGGGCGAGAATGTGTGGTTTTCGCAGCTGTCTCTGAAGGCGGTGATGAGTTGCCTGGAAAATCAAGATGTGGCGTTGATGTCGTTCCGACAGATGATGGCTGTTGTGTTTGATGCGACGCGACGGAGTCGGGAACTCGCGAATACGAGATACTGTTCTCAGACATTGGAACACAGCCGGGATTTGGATCCGCTTCAGATGGGGACGGTAACTTTACACTGTGATTCTCCGCTGGGTCCATCGGAACTTGGGGTGATGTTTTCAGCGCTGGTACTCAACCAGACAACAAGACATCTATCAATACGTATGCAAATGGAGTCGAACAACCACAACGACTGGTGGAAATGGGTCGCGTACGCGTTTTTCTCGAAGCGAGCACGGACGTGTTCTGCGTTGGAATCGCTTGAGCTGAACGGGATTGATGACGTGGATATCGAAGACGTGAAAGCGTTTTCCGCTGTACTCGCGGCCGAACACCCAGAAGAAGTCCTCTGTGGTACCCGAAGTGGGCTTGTCCCTGAGAGAGATGCGGCATTGAAGCAAGGTTCTCCGGTTCAGTGGAAACCACCCAGGAAGGACCAGCCGCATTCAGACCCTAGCGTTGTGAAATTCGGGTCAACTATTCCCTTTGTTTTAACATTTGGAGATGATGGTGAGAGCAAGTGGGTCAACGTGCTGATTCCTGGTTTCGGTCATTGCCTGGTCCAGCGTTCAGATCTGGAGTTTCATCCAGTCGGCCGATCGGATGCTACTTCGAGCACTTTGACGTCTCTCACACTTCGATTTGGAAATTTTTCGAAACCAAAGTTGAACGGTCTTCCACAGCTACTATCAGCTTGCGGGGCTTCGTTGCGATCCCTGACGATTCAGGGGTCTGCCGGAGAAGTTGATGCAAATATGATCCTTCAATGCTGCCCAAAACTAAGGGATCTAACGCTCCAGAAAGGTTGGGTTATTGCGCAGTTTGATCTCACTGAGGTCCGTACGAGAAAGCAACAGATACCCGTGCAATCGTTTAATTGGGAGGACGTGGCCGCGTTGGCAAATGAATTGAGCAAGTCAAATAATTCGTTCACCCGCTGTGTTCGCCGATTGACCATCAGATTGACGGGCATGAATCAGGTGGACAACGTGAGGTGGGCACACTATGGTCCAGTACTGGCTTCCTACCTTAACGCGCTGCTGGAGATGCTGATGGTGAACGACTACTTGGAGTATTTCAAGATAACAGTCCCATCTCAGTGTCACGAGTATGCCGATTGCTTTAGAAAGCACCACAACAAAACGATTCGTCGAGGTGGCACTCTTTCCATTGAGACCAAGGTTGCTCTCTTGAGTGTGCTGTTGGCTCGAGCAAAGACGCTACCGTTGAAGAAGGGAAGGAGAACAAGAAGGAAAAAAACGGTGCGGCGATCCTCAGCGTTAACAACATACCACCAGACATTTGCAAATATCTGCGCGTTTGCCGCTTCCGTCCCTCAGCGCCAGGTCTACTTTCAACAGGAGTACAGTGAAAACACGCCGCCCGAACTATGTTGAGAGTTAGTTTAGCATGCATTTGAAGACCTGTGAAGTCTGCTGTGAAGTCAGGATATTGTTACAGATGTTTTATATTTTTCAAGCAAGGAGTACTTCGTATCGATAGAGGCGTCAAAAGAGAAATTCATACTGTAGTACGCATATCCAGTTAAGATGTCCGATTGAGCTGCGTCCAAATGAGACTTTGACGTCTTCCTACCAGGCATGACATCACGCAACACCTAGCATTTCAAACATACATGGAATTGATGCATATGACTATCTCTAATCTAGTTGTTCTCTTTCAAAATCGGAAGGGAGGGGTTCTACTCGGCACCAGGACGAAGGACCTTCGTGGGACGCACTGCTGCAGAAGTGGAGCCCTTGAGCACGGCGTGTTTGCGCTTGCGCATCTGCTTGGTGCGGCGCTTCTGTTCGTTCTTCTGCATTCGCCGCTGGGCCGCGCGCTGCGGGTCGGACACAGCCTCGGTGCGACGCTGAAGCTTGCGGGCGGCTCGGCGCGCAGCCATCTTCCTCTGCACGAACGAGTACGCCTCTAAGAACGGCGTGGCGCCGAGCTTGTTCTCCAGGAGCTGCAGCACTTCCTGCGCCAGAAGTGCGCTCTCGGGCGGCGTCACGGGCTCTGGCGCAGGACCGCTTCTCCTGTTCTTGTAGCGGTTGCGCTGCTGTTGCTGCAGCAGAATTTGCTCTTGCTGAGCCTGTAGCTCTTCAAGTTTGCTTGTCGCGCGATACAGCGGGTTGATCATCTGGACGACGTACTTCTGCGCAAACTCAGCTTCATGGTTGTGAAGCAGAGCAGCGAACAGCTTGAACACCACAGCCTGGACCTCGTTGCTGCAGTTCGAGCCGCGCGCAACATACGAAAGGCGGGTAAGAAGCCATCCCATCGGAGTGCGCGACTTGGCCCGCTCCTCCTCTTTCTCCTGCTCTTCGCGGCGCTGCAGCTCTGCCTCATCTTTCTCGTCGGCATTCTTCTTCTCTGCGGGAGCTGCATCTTCCTCTTCATCGTCCGCCTCGACAGTAGCGTCTTCTTTCTCTTCCACGTCCGCCTCGACAGTAGCGTCTTCTTTCTCTTCCACTTCGTCGTTCGCGATATCGTCAGCACCAGCAGCCGTCACATCCTGCGGGATGTCCGTGTTCTCGAGCGCCTCGCACAGGAACGGGAGCGCGGTGAGCACTTCGTTAGCCAGCTTTTCATTCAGAGCAGGTGCTTCCAGCAGTTTGCAGAACCCACTTGCCCAGCTGAACAAGCGGCCAGGTCGCTGGAGGTACAGCGCACCGTTGCAGAGGCGATCGAGCGCATCGCCCGGAAGACGCTTCACCGGAGCTGCAAAAGCAAGCGTGTTTGCCTGTCGACGGCGCAGATACGACGTTAACAACCGGGTCGCACCAAGACGCACCCACGCGTGGGGGTACTGCAGGAGCGGCAACACGACAGCGTCCAAGAAGTTCTTCGTCGGCTCGGATTCCTCCAGCCAAATCTCGTACGGTCCGGCAAGGTGATCGCTAAAAGCGGTGAGAGCCACGCAGACATGGTATGTCGGCTGCCACCGCACCTGATCGCTGTATTCCACGATCTGAAGCTCGCGCAGACTGCGCTCAAGTGCCGTACGCGTCGAAGCGAGGACCTGAGGAGCGCTGCGCTCGAAAAATTCGGGCCGAGTCTCCAGCACAAGCGTCGTCACCTGCGCAGCAGTTCCCAGAAGTTTCACTGCGTCTGCTGCCTCGGAGCTCGCAGCTTGAGTCCACCATGTACTCACCAGGAGGATGCTCTCATTAAGCTCCTTGTTGCCCAGTCGGCGTACTAGAGTACTCAAAGCTGCCCGAGCAAGATCGCGGCATTCCGACGCCTCGTCGTTTGCCAGACGCAGTACCAGCGGCAAGAAGAAGAACTGAGACCGAGCGTTCACCAGATCCTGCGGGAGCTTCGAAAGAAGGGAACGCAGAGCCTCCAGCACAGCAGAGCGGCCAGTTGCATGTCCGTAGCTCAAGTTGTCAACCAAGAACTTCAGATGCCGAGACAGCCGCTTGTTTCCAAGAGGATACTCGAGCAGGAAGGTCTGGTAGATGGTAGCACAGTTCAGGCGCGCACCAGGAGCATCGCTCTGAACAAGCAGCTCGCCAACACGAAGCATCACATCGTACACCTCACTCACCACAAGGCGCGAGTTCACAATGGCCTTAAGCAGAGCGAAAGTGGCATTCTGGTGGTCTTGCTCGTCCAGATCAGCACGCAAGAAGCTTAGGAGCACTCGCAGTTGCGGCTCCGTGAGTCGGAGAGCCTCGCTCTTGGAGTCCTTGGAAGCATTACCGTTCTCCTGTGCAAGCTCCAGTCCTTGTTGCTGTCTGAGCAGTGCGGTAAGTGTACGGTAGCACGTCTGTACCATCTCGTTACGTGTAGCAGCTCCAGCCTGCTGCAAAATCTTGAAAAGGCGGTCAAGAAGCGGTGTACGTGCCACACGCAATGCCGGGAGTTCTTCCTGTCGGGGAAGGAGCGATCCAATACACTTGAGCGAAGTAATGACAGCACGGTCGTTCTTCGATTCACCCGCACAACGCATCAGCAAAGGCACCAGCGGGTCGACCAGCTGAGCCGGAGCGTTGGCGGTTTTATTACCATCCTCGTCCTGATCCTTCGCGATGCCATTCTTGCGCAGGAAGGAGAACACCAAAAAGACTGCAAAGTTCAGCAGCTCTCGGAGATGCGCAGTACTCTCGGCCAGAAGAGCTGCAATTTCCTCGCGTTTCTGCTTCTTGGTTTTGCTTTGATGCTGCTGACGCATCTTGTCGAAACCAGTCACTTGTTGCTGCATGGTGACACGCACTGTATCTCGAGCGTTCACTCGGGTCGCAAGCAGTTTCGTAGCAGCCGCACTTTTCTCTGACACGAGCCACGAAGTCACCAGGGCAGTGCTGCTGCCCGCCGATTCGTACTGCTTCTTTTCCCTCTCAGTAACAGGACGCAGGCTCTCGAGACTAGAATTAAGCACGTTGTACGCGTACAGGAACATATACGACGGCTCCACCGATGGGTTCTTGGCGAGTCCAATCGCCACGCGCTTTAATCCTTCCTGAAGTGCTGCCGTAGCTTGAGCACCTGCATCGGTAGCCTGGAAACGCTTCACTAGCGCACTGATCACTTCGTGAATGCTGGGGTTGGGCAAGAATGGCAGCGATCTTGCCAACAACTCCAGCGAATCCAAGCTCCGCCCACCGCTCGCACGAGCCTCCTTCATCTTCGACTTTTGTGCTGACTTGCGCTCCACACCTCCAGCAGCAGCCTCCGCGGCTTCACCGATAGTTGTCATGCCCTGGAACAACTCAGCTGCGAGGATTTCCATGAGGCTTGGCACACACGCATCCAGCGGCGACGCAAACTCAGCCTCATGTTGAGCCTCTTGTTGCTTGTCTTGCACAAGCAGCAGTGATTGAGGCTTGCGAAGCGAGCTCGCTTGTCCGTCGACCTTCATGATCTCCGGCAACTTTTCCAGCAGCGCATGAACGGTGAAGGACAACACATGGACCATGTATCCATCACGCAGAGTGTGACGAAGTTCCTCCACAATCGGCAGCAGGAAGCGGGCACCAAGCTCCACAGCAATTCGGACAAGTGTAGTGCGCGCTGACACACGGACAGCCTCATCCTTGCTCTTAAGCAAATTCGCAAAACGGAGGAGCAACTTCGGCAGCTCACGCTGGAACGTTTCAGCGCGCAGTCGGCGTAACACCTTAACGACCGCCAGCGCTAGGGGAACGCGCACCGATACAGCTTCCACCGAGATCGAGATCGACTCGCCATCGTTGTCCTGAGACTTCGAACCCTTCTTTGACGCCACACCCTTAAACAGGTATGAGTACAACATCGGAAGGACCTGCATCTCCATGTTGTCCTGAACCTTGGAACCATCCTCGTTGTCGTTGGCATCCTCCTCTTCCGCACCTTCGACGGAAAGGCTATCCGCAGTTTCTTTAGAACCGGCCTTGGACAATGGAGCCTGCCACTCATTAGCCGCACCTGGCGCCTTGAAGTGAAAGTGGTCAATCACTGCACAGATGGACATAATGATAGCCCCCTCCATTTCAACATGTCCGTCGATTGACTTCAGCAACCTGCGAAGCAGCGACAGGTAGTGCGACCAACCCAGAAGACCAGCAGCACTTCCCACGCATGCTGCAGCTTCAGCACGGAGGGACTCCTGGCTTTTGGCGTGTGTTTCGTACACGAAGTGCATCACCAGAGGAAGGATGACACCATTCACAGTCGAGTTCGAAAAGCATTGAGGTTCGTCACTCTCCTCGCCCTCAACAGTATCCTGTACGTTAGAGGCCATCGAGTCCATTAGAGCACTGAGGCGTTGGAGAGCACGACGTCTCCTGTGGGCCTGGATGTGCGTAATGTTGTAGAAAAAGTCGACCTCGGGATCCTCCTGGTTGCGCGCCAATATCAGGTCTGTCGGAATGAACGCAAATTGCTTAAACTCCTTGTGCTTGTCGGCCAGCGATCCTAGCAGTGTCACAAAGCCGCGCCGCGCATTTTCATCGGTCGAGCGCAAACTCGATCGCACGCAAGGCATTACCAGAGACTCGAGCGCATTGATCAAAGAAGACTTCGCCGCATCTTCTCGCTCGTTTTGCTTCACTGCAACATCCGCGGCAAGTCCCAAAAAGGTCGTTAGCGCAGCAAGCGCACCGCTACGCACTGAAAACTCCGAATCGTGCATGCACTGCAGACATTGTGCCACCAGCGGTGCCAGCAAATGCGTTTCTTCGGTAAAACCAGCAAAGCGCGTCAGGTTTAGGCTGTTCAGTGCAACAAGGCGACGTTCGTAATCCGTTTCCTCGATGTGTTTGGCGTCGTACGCATTGAGTTCATCCAGCAATGCTGCCACAGGAGCCAGATCGTTAAGTGTAGGGTGTGCACCCAGAGCTGTGAACACCAGCACAAGTTTTAGACGCGGATCACGGTCAGTGATGCAGTTCGGGCCGGGGGCCAACAACCGCGCGAGGGCAAGCACATGCTTCTTGGGCTCAGAAAGCTTAGGAACCAAGTGCGCCAAGACTTCCAGCAGATTCTCCTTGTCCTTGGTCGACGTTTGGTGGTTGCGAAGCAAGAACGGCAATAGCAGCTGAAACAAGTCGTGTGCTGCAACAGCCACATCACCCTCGGAGGCATCAACGTGGTGCGAGAGACGACACAGGAACGCGAGCTCCTTTCGCGACGATCCGGCATACCGGTCACTCGCATAACGCGCGGCCTTGGCTTGGAATCGCTGCACAAACTGCTCCAGCACGAACGGAATATGGGTCACCAATAGTACCTTTTCTTTCGTTTTGGATGCAGTCATAGACTCGTCTTCAGACAGCAAGCGTTCATCTCCATCAAGCAGCGAATCCATGAACTGCAAGATTGAGTCCAGAATCTCAGGTGAAATACCACGGGTAGCGGCCGACGAAGCGCTCGAAGACGCCAATCCGGCAGACAAACAGGAGATAACATTTAGAACCAGAGGCTCTGCAACCCACTGACGCGCTTTATCAGCGCGGCCCATCGCCACAAGCAACTCCAATAGCGCCGATGCCTTTCCAGCACCGACAACCGCATTAGGCAGGTGCACAATGGCGTCACGCGAGGCTTCCAGCACAGCTTCCACCCATGGTTGGAGTCGGACGAGTGTATCAAACTGCAATACGGAAGCCAAAATAAAGGTTAGCGTCATTCGATAGGTAAGATAAACGAGAGATAAGTGTTCGTACCGTGTCAATCAACTCTGCAAGCCGACGGTAGGTCAACATGCGAATCTGTTTCTTCATCGACGCAGAAGTAGACAGGGTATCAACGTTAGGTGAGGCCTCCTCAGACTTACGTTTTGAGCCCACAGCGACCACGGTGTCAATTTCATCATTCTCATTGTCATCGGCAGGATCTTCCACATTATCTGCGTCTTCGCCACCGACGACGCTAATCTGCAGAATAGCCACCAGCACGTCAGCGATCTGAGGCACGAACGCAGCCAGCTTAACTCCGAGCTGGTTGATGAGGTCCTCCAGCAAATTCAAGAAACCCAGAATGCGTGAGGGCTGCACACTAGAAACTGCAGCCACAGGCTTAACTTCGCCAACAGCAACGACACCGCCCTCTGGTGCTTCAATCGCAACATCAAATGCCCGCACCACCAGTTCAACAAAGCTGGCAAGCTCAGGCGCCTCCAGTGCTGCCAAGTACGCTAGGATAGCGGCACGCCGAGCAGCCACAGTGTCGCCGGTATTACGACCCTTCTTGCTCACGCACTTCGAGTACAGAAGCCTCAGTAGCACAGGCAGCAACTCCGGACGGTGCTCGCGTAGCACAACACCTTCTCCATCTCCCACCTTAAAGCTCGCCAATTCCTCACGGAATGAAGACGAGTCCGTCAGTCGATTCAGTTGCGTCTTGTAAGTTACAACAGCCTTGCTACCGAAAGCATAGAGGCACTGTAACGCTAGCTTCGACACTACTTCATCCGACTTCATCAGCAGATCGAAGAAAAGTGCATGGAGTAAATGTTGCGCATATGCACCCTTCATGTTGCGGAAGGTGGCGAAAAGCTTCAGCTGATCCACAAACTTGCCACGCACTTCTTTAGTAGTCAAGCCCTGGAACTCAAATGGTTTGCGCCAGGCTGGAGAGTCAGTATCACTAGTCTCTTCGAGCTTGGCAAGGGCCTGGTCGATCTCTTCAAGCCGCTTAGCGTCGAGCTCGTCCGTGTAAATGGCACTGTACTGGTCGCGCAAGAACGTAAGGAAGAGCGGCACCATGAACTTCGTCTTGGCTTCGACAAGATCGGCAAACTTCATCAAGCCCTTCCATAGAAGAGAGTGGTGAGTGGCACCATCTGTAATGCTTGCTGCCGGGACTTCACCCTGCTCCAACATGCAAACACGTTTAAACTCTTCGACAACACCACCTTGGTTGTTGGACTCGTCACCTTGTTTTTCATTCGGGTTTTCGTGGCGGAGCGAAGCTACTAGCAGCTCGGCACTAATGCATGGCCAGAATTCGTTAAAGTGCAAACGCGAAGCAGTTTCCACCGCGTCAGCAATGTGTGGCCAGATTGTCGAGAACTTGACGTGGTACAGGCCCAGCAATTGGTTCACGGCAATTTTCTTGTACAGCTCTGGAGTTTGGGGTGAACGGCACATAATCTTAACTCGCGTTAGCAGGCGCACCACCTCACGTTCAGTAGCCACCGAGATGTTTTCGCACGCGCGCTCGAGGTTGACGCAAATGTCGGGAAGATCACATGGACCGCTGAGGGACCCGCTGTCAAAATCCATAAAATCGATACGCTTGAATCGAGCCAACAACTGAAGTGCCACCAAGCGCAGCGTATGCGCAGGTGAGCGCAGCGTTGCAAGTAGAGAATCAGCCATACGGGGCAGTGCTTCGACTGTCAAAACTGCGTGCTGTTTCTCCTCAGGTTCCATTTCAACGAGCATCAACAGCGTTGACAGCGTTTTGAACGACGATTCCTTGTCGAGAAGAGCCTGTTCTACCGACTTGGTCGTGATCGCCGAGCCCTTGCTCTTGCTCTGCTGTTTCGCGATCTGCTCTAACTGCCACAACTCAGCACGCAGCGATGCAATTTCGGCTGTCAATGTGCATGACTTGTCGTTCAACAGCTTCTTGCACTTTGCGATAAGCGGCGTAGTGAAGGCTATCAGTTCGGCATCATTCAACTCCAATAGTTCCAATGCCTTGCAGAACTTCCAGCTCAGAGCCAAACTCTCAACGCTATCGATCTGCTTGAAAAGTTTTCTGCCAGCGTCAAAAAGCACCTTTTCAGTGGTTGCATCAATCTTCTTGCACGAAAGCAACCAATAGCGGCGGTTGTTCTGCGATCGTATAATAAACTCGCTCTGTCCTTCATTGATTTCTCCAGCGTTGTCAGCAATGTAGTCACCAAGCTGACATACAAGCGAGCTGAAGGCCCCCATATCCGTTTTCACGAGAGTCTTCAGCGCGAACTCCAAGGCACTTGGGAGTAAAAATTCAACAACAAAACCCACTTCCACGTGCGCGTTGTGTAGCTCCTTGTCCACGAACTCCAAGAGCTTCTGGCGCCAGTATTCCTGTTCATCTGTGTTTGCTGCCACGGCAAAAATGGCCTTCACTTGCGCCGAAGTCACGTCGTCTGCGGAAGGGAACAGCCTCCACACAGCTTCAAAAGTCTGCATAATCACGTTTCGCAGAGCATCGCTGTGCGAGGTCAGCACCTGGTTCTCCGGAGCCACCAGCGCCGCGCACACCTTGTGCACGCTGGGCACGCGCGCTTCGTACGCGTCGCTCGCACCTGTCAGCAGGTTCCCCATGCGCGAGATCAAAAACCCAAGCAGCACGCGCAGCACGCGACTCAAGTACAAATCGTCGGTCTCTGTGGGTTCGTCCTCCTTCTCGTGGCGGATGTTGGCCACCTTGTTCACCACGAGCACCAGACACTCGAGCATCTCTCCCGAGTGGTCGGCATCTGTGTGTTTCATCATGAGTCCGCACGTCTGGTAGGCGATCTCGAACACCGCTTCTCTCTGGTCCTTCTCCTCCTGCGTCTCGTCCGCAGTCGTCCCCTTCTTCGGTCGAAACGACCCCAGCAGATACAGCAGCACCTCGCGCATGCGCGAGTGGAAGCCGTGGTTCACGTTCTTCACCAGTGCAAAGAAGAGCTTGGCCGATCCGTCCCTCAGCACCTCACTACCGCGTCCAGAGCCTTTCACGAGCGCCGTCAAGTAGGCGCCCAGGTACTTCCTCATGGCCTTGGGCGACTCCAGTCGTCTCAGCAGCACGGCCAGCGTCTGCGCCGCAAAGTCGCGCACGAAGGCCCTGGGGTGGCCCAGCAGCGGGAAGTAGCACCTGTGCACGGCGTCCATGTCGGCCAGCAGCTGCACGCGCAGGTACGTGAAGAGCATCGTGAGCGTCTTGAACACCTGCGTG
>JAHQIV010000569.1:0-19012 GCA_030463285.1 Phytophthora europaea
TTTAATGCCACCACTGCCAGTGGCGACTCGAGACTGACCATCGTCAGTCTTCTTATCGCGCTCCAGAGTCATGGCTGGAAGTCCGGCGAGCTGGTCTTCACTCATCTCGAATTTGGTCATGGGAAGGACTACTAAGTGCTACCAGGTGTATCGGGCCTAGTGAGTACCCGCCACTAGCTTACACGTAGCGGTGAGGAAGCGTCCAGTTCTCAGTGATACTGAGACCAAATATTAAGTCCGAAGTAAAAGCAACTCTGTTTTAGTATTGGGACCAGGGCGGGAGCCCGTGGTCTAATGTGAACCACTTAAATGCAGGTCAACAGCTGATTGGTTGGCATGGGGTATGGCTCCCCCGTTTTCAGCCAATCAGATGATGACATGTCAGCACACACTAGCCGTGTGCTGTCTGTGCCTACTTATGAATATCTGTAAAAGCTCTACCTACTTATGTAAATGGGGAGGGCCCATTATACATCTTGCTTGGAAAAAACTACACGTTGGCCGGTGTATAACTTACGACATCGCTCCCAAACACCTGCTGATAACTTATATGGGCTATGTAGACCATACAGATTTTAAGTGAAAACCCTAAGTCGTAAGATACGACATTCAGTACCGTGATTAAGGCGTAATGGGTACAAAATTCCGGTAACCAAGGCGTTAACCTAAATGAACCACATTGCCCCAAACGCATGTATGATTGATATGGAAACGGAGACTGTCATCACACTCACCTCCGCCGCCGTCGGACTCCCGAGTGCTGAAGTACGGATTCCAGTGCAGAATGCCGCGGTTTACTCGCTCCTCGACGACAGTGGGCAGCCTTGCTCCGACATCGGAACGACGCCACTTGACTTGGAATGCCCACGAAAGGGAGACACTGCCGTCTCCGATTGCCATTCCGTCCTGGAGACTTTCGACGGCACATAGTGCGTGGCCAAAGTGGACGCCGAGATGGCAATGATTGGGCGTTGACAATGGGGGTGCGTATTTCCTGAAAACCGGGGCATGATGACTACAAAAAGACGAGTCGACAACAACGCCTGAGCCACCAAACATGACTGAGCTAACCAGCACGACGGAGCCACATAGTACGACCGAGCCATAACGCACAACTGAGCCGCCGCTCAATCAGAATGAGCCACCGAGCACGACGGAGTCGCCGACCACGACTGAGCCAGCAAGCACGACCGGCCAAGCACTGTTTACCCTGCGGGAACGTCTTCCCCGCCGAGCACGACTTCTCCTGGAACGTCTTCACTGCTGAGCACGAGCTCGCCCCTTAGATCGTCCTCCCCGCCAGGAACGAGCTCTTCTCCTCGGACTTCGTCGCCTCCCAGCACGGTGCACCCGAGCTCCGCGCCTGGTACGACCAAGGCTCCGTGCACCGACGCTCCCACGGAAAAGCCCGTCACCGTGAAGTCTCCTGTAACGAAAGCCCCGTCCTCGCCTTATACGCCAGCAAAATCCACGCCGAAGCCTCCAGCCAAGAAGACTCCGGCGGACTACAGCCCGACCAAGAAGACTCCGGCGCCGTACAAACCCACGCACCTCAACCCGAAGCAGCCCAAGGCACAGCAGCAGCCCAAGGCCCAGTCCAAGCCCAAGGCTATGGCTATGGCTAAGTCCATGAAGGCGACTCCCAAGCCCAAGCCGCAGCAGCCGAAGCCCAAGAGCTACGTGCGCGCGGGTGCCCACCCGACTAAGAAACCGGTCGGCGGCAACAAGCAGCAGTACCGTCCATACAACTGAGGGGCCGCCTGAATCACCTTCCGAGACGCCGTATGCGACATGAATCGCCATATTCGCGCATATCCACCGTAGTGATGCATATTGCGGAGCAGGTCCACTGGATCCACCAGCGCAGTATGGCGACGAGGTTGTGGGTTAAGCCCATTGGCATGCTGTCCATCCCCTGAATCATACTGTCCACGTAAACTTCGGTTGGACTTGGCCTGGAAAATCTTCAGGCCGAGACGATGGCCGGGCCCCTGGGCGAGCTCTTCAGCTAAACATCCGCAGCGTTATTACGCTGCTTCCAGCGTAACGAATGTCGTTGAATTGTTGCAGCAACGCGAGTTCACACCGGACTTGTCATATCATCCGGTCAGAATGGACCCGCTATCGTTCAATCAGCTCTTAAACCACGCCTACTTGCTTATATATAAAACTATGAAGTACCTAAAATTGACGAATTGACAAACATTTTCCTTTCTTCGACGTGTGCAAGCGCGAGATAATATACTGCGTCAGGTGCTGGACACACTTAGATGAAACAAAATCCTTTTGAGGTCCTCAAACAATATTTTTCTTTGTCGCTAGGCAGGTCGTACTCAGCTGGTATACATATTGTGCGCGGTCGCTGCAAATTGCACGGTGGCGGAAAGCGATGCCAGGCTGAAGACTGCCGCAACTGGGCTCTCAATGGCGGACGACAGCCCCGGAGTCAACCAACCGTCAACACAGACCTGCATGCACGTACATGTAGTACAGACTAGGGGAACTCTAACACTACCTTATCGAGCTCAAGAACAAGGCCGTGAAGGCTGCAGAAAACCAAATGACGACGTGGTACACCAGTTTGTACTCGACAGTACTTGAATGCGTCCAGCGTACCGCTAACTTCAACACTTTTGTCACAAATGACATGAGTCGCAGCCAGCAATGCCAGCTGAATGCCGTAAAGCATACCGCAATCGGCCGCGAACACGACCGCAACGGGGGCTCCCTTGACCTTGCCGGCGTTCGAGTCCATCATGGCGCCCGCGAGTCTCTCGCGGTCCTCGGCGGAGCGCAGCACGATGCAGACATAGGCCTGCGGGTTGAATCCGGTCATCCCCCACGCTGCACGTACTTCCAAAATATACCGCTGGGTGATGACAATACGCTTGGGGTGACAATTTGTCAAACAGAAACACACTGGAGTGTCCTCTGAGAGGACTTCTCTCTAGGCCTAACAACAGACGCCCATCCAGCCGACCTCTCGGTAGTCGCTGCTCGACGGCGTATCCTTCGAGATTAGTTTGAGAGCGGGCAAGGCGGTGCTGGTGATGCATGTCCCCGCCGTCACCGGAATACAAGATGGAGCACATTCACATGCCAAATTACGTGTTTTTCTTCCGGATTGTGCTTACCGAAGCCATGGACAAGTGCCGAGATGGATGTTCTGCAGGAGCGACACGATGGACGTTTGGCAGCAAGGTCGGCAGCCCCGACGGGACTATTTAGCACGCGGAGGTCTCGCTCGTTAAGTGTGGCGCCGATTTCCGCCAATCAGCTCCTGGTGCTGCTGATTCAAGGCAGCGTTACTCACCTCCGGGGGCGGTGGATTGAACTCGACGTGGTACGTTTTGCCAGTCTCTGGATCGACGCGACGCCCAGCAATACGGCGGATAACTTCTTCCTGCGGCTCCGTAGCAGTAGCGGATCTCGTTTTTCTAGCTAATCGCGGCGAAGATATGGGGTACGCTGGACAATTGACGCAGATGCCGATCGTGCTTCAGCTTTTCTACAGCCTTGTTCGGCCGCAGCATCTGCATACCGGTATGTTCGAACAGCCTTGCATTCCTGATGCGTTCAACGAGTATACAACCTACCCACACAACGCAAAACTTCGGGAAACCATGCGCACGGCGAGTCATCGAAATTTTGAACGCATATTGCACTTCCGGGTTAGTCCTGTCCAATAAGTTCGGCGACGCTCCTGCCACCAGCTCCGCAACTTATCTGTAATTCTACTCGCTGCTCTCGTCAGCAGAATCGTGACGGACTCGAGCTGCGTCTCGGTCGACTTGGACGAACGAAGTGCACAGACACTGAGGCGCACGCGCGTCACTATTTTTTATCAATTGATCAATGCAACAAACCGGTTTTCCTTTTATCATTGGCGAGCGATGGACAGTGGTGTTGAAGTCTCTGCAGCTGCGGTAGGATGCGTGGTGTGTACACTGTCTTCGGGCGGTGTTGCCGATCGATTCGAAGTAGCTGATCAAGTTCACCGCCTTGTCGCCCAAATCTCCGAAGAATACCATCTCGCCGCCTCGCTTCAGCAGCAACAGACTGTCGAACACTTCAAACACCACCGCCGACGGCTGGTGGATCGTACCACACGCCGTCCTCCGCTGCACTCTGCCGTCTGCCGTCATCCTCCATTGCCGTCCAGAAAACCCTTCGTCTTCTCTTTGTTTTGGAGGCCGGAGCCAAACATCGCGTACGGCAGCTTTTTGCCGGTTTGGGCTTCGAACTTGCGCTTTGCTTTGGAAGGAGTTTGACGAAAAGTACTTTTCGTGCCGTGCAGACTTCTGCTGTCTGCAGAAGTATTAACTCTGTATTTACATAATTACGCAGCTGGCCCAGTGCAGCCCGCCCAAGTTTAAGAACGACATGACGTGTTGCAAGCACAGCTCGCCAATATCCTTAGTTGGGTCGCGGAAGTAGCTCTCACGGCCGTTCTTAGTTGGTGGAGTGATTTGTCTGGTTAATTCCGTTAACGAACGAGTCGCAATGCCTGCTCGGTGGTCGAGCAACGTCAACTGGTCAAGAGTTGTGTGTTCGAAGAGCCCCATACTTTAAGTATGTGCGCATTTCAGGGGCTGTTCGGAGGCGTCGGATTCGGAGCTGGATGTCCCTGACGTCCTTCATAAATGTATACAGACGATAAGGCGGACATCTTCTCCTTCGGCATAGTGCTTTCCCTGTAAAGTGGAGATTTGCCGTTGGTGTCTCGCGACATTGATCATGAGGCAGAGTGAAGCTCGAAGCAAAGACGTCGTGGGATACGTCGACGGCGAGCAGTTCGCCATTACCCCATTACCGTTTGTTGTAGTTGTTGTAGCAACCAGGAATAATAAGTTAATCAACTGAATATCCTCCTCCCAAGCATCGTCAAGACCATTCCCGACATCAAGTAGGAACAAATTCGAATACCTTACAGTATCTGCAGACCCGTGTGACAAATGATCGTGGGCGTCACTTTCGTCGACTTGATCCGCAACTGCGGCGAAGTGTGGGCGAACGGATTCTTCTACGGCTTCCATCCGTCGGTCCCGGCATCGCAAGCATTCGATGTCTCTCGGCCTCTGGCCCGCGAACCAGAGCCCGAACATGATAGATGTCTTTTGCGTCCAAGCACTATAAATGGTCTGACACCTCGTCTTTCGACAGCGACTCAAGTGAGACGCTGAACTCGTTTCTGTCCAGAAACGGTCGTCCTGCCGTCAAGCTGTACCGCATTGGTACCGAAGCCGTGCACCAACTGCGACTTCACGCTGGATGGGGCTGGGACTCTTAGCTACCGATGTAAATGCTTCCTAGGATCCGACACAATCGAACAAATTGGCTGCGAGTCTTGGGCGACCTTGGGACGCCTCGACTGGACGGCCAAGGCGACTGGTACTGGAAGCAGGGCTGTGAAACTGCGAATGGCTCATTATATCAGTTAAAATATTTATTGGTATCATAATTGGCGCATTCAACGAGGAATCGTTCCAGATCCGCACCGAGCTGTCGAGGAAGCACAAGTCTTGTCTCCATCAATTTCCTCGCTTGCCATGGAGCTCCTAGCATTATCGGGATTTCCTGCAACTCGCCCGACTATTGGATGCTTACGTTTCAACGGCTGCATTAAGCTCACGAACGAGCCGGCGCCAACGGTACCGGTAAGACCACGCTGCTGAAGCTGATCACAGGAGACCTGGTTCGCGTCGGTGCTGGGTGGCCGGGGTCCAGGTGCTTCCTGGGTGTGTGGATTGGGCTTATTGGATCGGGCAAGGTGAGCGGGTCTGTGACGGTCATGGTTTCGGCTTCGTCTGCTGCATTGAGTGTCGAGCCGCCTGCAGATTTCTTTTGCGGCTTTTTCTCGGAATTCAACAAGATCGCACTTAATCAAATTGTTAAAGTGTTTCATAGTCGTTACGATACAATTCCTAGCCTACCAGGCATCAGTGGAAGTTAGTCGCGATGCAAGTCAACGGAATTGCTGGAGCTCTCGGAAGGTGAGAAGATATCGGGACACTGTCAGAAGTCTCGTCTCACTTCCCAATTCGTCCGGCAGCAAAAGTTATTGCATGTAGGTGCGGGCATTGTCATCCCGCAGTCGGTGGATGGGGACGCCAGACGTGAGGTGTCTTGCGGGCGCTCCCGCCTGATAAGCTCAGGTGAATAAATGGGCGGCTCAGTCGTGCTCGGTGGCTCAGTAGTGCTTGATATCTCCGAGTGTGTGAAACGAAGAATTTCCAAATGTTCTTGTCGCTGGTGGCAATGCTGTCACTCGCCATGGGGTCCATGTAATACATGCTTTAGCAGCGCGCCGCGTGGGCATCACGGGCTTCCCGACGCTCACGCCCCTGCAGGCCGAAGATATTTCGACACTGGGGCCGAAGATATTTCGACACTGGGGCCGTTGGGTAAAAAATATTATCGTCTAGGAAGAGAAAGGGGAGGCTGCGAACTTCTGGATCTTGTTCATCAGCGTGCACAGAATCACAGCGTGCTGTTTCTCTCGCTCGCCCTCATCTTCGCCATCGCGTCCAGCTCGGGCTCGATGTCGCGCCTGGTTACGGCGTCCCGTCCACTGGTGTCTATTCTTGAAGTTAGTCACTTCTGTCTCGTCGCAGGAATACGATCTGTCGTCTATCAGCCGACGGCGGCCGGGGATGCAAAGAAGGTCGGCATCAGCGCCCGAAAAAGTGCATGTTCGGATCCATAGCCGGGTCCCCGCCAACTTCATGCCCGCTGCTGCAGCGTCTCCATGACGTAGACGCCGTTGGCCGGCACGATGAAAAGCCAATGCGAAGTTACGTGCATGTACGTGGAAGCTGAGCGTACGTTTAAAACCCAGACCAACAGGCTGCGTGCTAGCAATGGACGTCCGCCCGTTGACCGAACGGCTGTGAAAAGTACGTATCTCCTGGAAAAACTCCAAGGCCGACTCCCCCTCGGCGACAGGTATACGCTGCCCCTCACGCATGTTGACGCGGCCGGCGAAGATGCTGAGCGCCAAGAGACAGCATGGCGCCGCCCACCTGACAGCGGATCTGTTTCTTCGGAGCGTGTGCGTGGGCCAGCGATTCGTGGGGCCAGCTGGAGCCGAGTGTCGCACGACCAGCGAGAGTGGACGGATATCTCCCATAACCAGGCCTCGATGTTGAGGCTCGCCATTTAAAAGTAGCTGGAGACCAACTCCATACTAATGCGAGCGCTTGAAGTCACTACACCTGCAAGCTCTGGATACATGCCCGCCGCGGACAAGCCTCACGACGATGTTTGAATCTGGTCGGAGAGCAAGGAGAATGCAGCGGCGTCGGCGTCGTTGCTGCTGTTAACCTCAAGGTCGCTGGTTCAAACCCAGCGGCGCAGACTCCCAGCTAGCGCAGTTTTCGGGACTGGTGGAGTCTTGAAACTGATCCGATTCGGCAAATTTGGACGGAATTCACACGAAGTAGTCGTGTTGGGCATTTTGACCAATGAGAGCAGCTGACCGTTGACACAAGTCGCTGCTTCAGCGATGCAATCGTCTGAGCATCTTGCCGCATCTTCTCCTCGCAAACTTCACAGCAATATCGCAGGCACGCAGTAGGCCAAGCGTTCGAGCAGCTACTGAGCCACCCGCTCGAGCGCAATTGCGCCCATTTGGGAGGAAGACGAGGCTCGGAGACGCCACGCGCGGCGAGCTGGTCTTGGCTTTCGGGACAATTTCCTCTCTTCTTCAGCCAGCGCCTCTGAACCCCGCGGAGAAAGATGACCGAGGCCTCTAGCTCCTGCTTCTCAACAGACTCAATACCCACAGCTGACGCTCGCGCTCTTTGTCCGCAGCCTTCCAGAGACTCAATTCGTCTTCTGTCGCGGCCACCAACGGCATGAACGTGTTCCTGATGCTGCCCTCCGCAGAACTTTGCTTCAAAGCACGGGTAGTCAAGGAAGTAATTCATTTGTTGCGAGAACAAGTCGCGCAAGGTCAGCGTCAAGAACGTGTACGCCGTGAACGGCAAGGTGAGCCTCGTCTGCTTCGTCTCCACGATCATCTCCAATTTGACGTTGAAATTCGACAATATCTTCAACCAATCCGCTGGAAGCACGACGGTACCGCCGGTTTCGAACTCTATGCGCGCAGAATATCGTTCCAAGATAACGAATGTGGTTCAATACGCTCGACGATAAAATCGCTGCAAGCTCCGTTTCGTCCGTGGCCATCTCTCCTTGGCGATAGCCTAAAAACAGCCGGAGCGGCGTAATCTATAATAAAAGGGCAATTGACACACTCGATTCTGAGCGTCCCGCTGCACAGTGTACAACTTGTACTCGGCGCTCGCGATATCTTGCTCCTTCTGCTGATTATTTAAGCTTTCCGGGAGAGATCGTCGCTCACGGAAGTCGACGCCACTACAACGACAGCCTCGGCGTCGACGTCGTAGAGCTTCTGTTGAATCATGGTGCGTCGATTGATTTGGCCGATTTTTCTAGCTGCGACAAAGTCTCAGACGAATTCTCCAATTGAAGTGGTAATGATTGACGAACTTCGCGTCCATTTTCTTTGGCTTTGGTGCGTCGATGCTCGGTATCGGTTTTTGATGTTGCTTCCGGACCGTCTCCTAAAGTCTGGCCACCAATCGAACTCAATCAGTAAATCTCCAACTTGATGCAGCGTTTTTCGAGGCAGCTCAAAAACAACCACCCAGCGTGCGGCAGATTGATGGGAACATTTTTAAACCTCGCCATTTGGCGCCAACTCGAGTTGGACATCATGACTTACAACGAGGACGGTTCAGGTGAGACCTTCGGGTGACAGGAGGCCTTACCGGCAGGCTGGTTAATCTGCTCGGTGGTCGGCAAGCTTTGTGTCACGGTTCTGGCTTTTAGTCGGGGGTTGGTTACTGTGTGTGTGGTGGTAGGAAATGTCTTGGAAATCTTGCCCTGCAGCTTCCGCCAGGAGAAAATCTAGCAAGGTCTTAAGCCAGTTAGCGGCGCTTTTAAGGACTGGGAGCTTTCTCGAGACGGCTTGCAGGTCCACCAGCATCGACATGACGTACTCGAGAGGATGAAGCGGATTCAAGAGTATCAGCGGCTAGATTCGATTTGCAAGCGCTTGGCAAATCCTTCGAGTACAACCCACCGAATTCGCCGCAGTATGCGATAATGTGCTCTTGCCCGACGTCATGCTTTCATTCCTGGGAGCGATCGTCAGCCTCGTGGCGCTCCGGATCATGCAATGGCAATGACCGATTGATTGGCGCAATCGACCGAGGAGCTCCAGTCATAAAACGGGCAGCAGTGCGTTGGCCATTCGGCAACGGCTTCTCCTTCTCCTACTTCGTAGATATTAAGTGTCAGAGAATCATGCTTGCATTGGGCATCGATACCAAGCCTCTCAATGACTCGCGATACCAAAGAAACGCCGGACGACCGCGTGATCGTCGAGTTCCCGAAGCGCGCCGCAGAGACACATGTTCCCAAATGGATCGACCCCGTGAGCGTATCTGGCGGCGAGGCTTCAGGTGCTGTCGTTGCGTTGAGTGAGTCAAGAGACACGGTGTCCGTTTGCCCGGTGCCGCAAACGACATGAGGTTGGCCAGTCCTTGACGCACCGCCAGTTCATGTTTCGCCTTTCGAGTCAAACAGCAACAGTGGCGGCAGCGGTTCGTGGCAAGTTGCTGGCTACGTGCCGAGGAGAAGATCCGAAAGCTCTACGTCGAATGAATGCACGTAAATCAACGCCTCAACCGTATCATACGCCCGGGCCCACGCCGACGCTGGCCACATGGATAAGAATTTTTGTATCTCCTTGTTTGGCCCTGGGCGGTGGCGATGCCAAAGGACAAGGAGGCGCTGCCCGGCACGTGGTACAACTTCGGCATCGGCATTTCGGCCGCCATTTATTGCACGAACGATAACGCATTATCACTGAACCTCGGGTCCGGCCAGTCCGTGTCATTGGGCTGGGTGCAGAGGTTCAAGAAGCGCCACGGCTTGCACCGCTCGACCGCCCAACTAAGCATCCGATTCTACCTGGTGGCTGTCGAAACGGAAGCGACGTTCCATTGGTATAGGCGGCGAGGCACAGGACGACGATCTTGTCATTGCTCTACTGCGGCGAACGCCACTAGACAAGCTCATCACGCCCCTACGAAACCAGCGTCAAATATATAACACTCTGCATCGTTTGATTTCTCGGCGACGGGAAGACTGCAACCGCGACGAGCCCGCACGGAGCTGCACGGAGGATGGTAAGTAATTGCAGCACACGAAATCGAGAGCGGCAAAGGTGCTACGTTATTCCATCGTACCTGACGCGAATACCGTTTGCCCCGAACCACTCAATATTACTAAGAGAAAGGAGAATGAAGCCTGGTAAGCCTTAACCAGGCTCTGCCTAACTGGGCACGTTCTTCTACTTCATGAGCGGTTTGACTCGGAGCTACTGGGATCGCAGGGGTAGCCACGGGAATATCGATCTCCATCCACTTGAGAAGCCACGAACCAAATCGTTCTAAAGATCGGAGCGGCACGTGGCGCTCGGGCGGTAGGTCGACACTATCGTCGGTCTCTGTCGCGCCACGTAGTCCGCCCAGCAAGGAATCAAATCTCGCTTCGAGCGCGTATTCCATTTCCAGGACGGTCGCCGACAATGGCCTGCCTGCCGGACAGATTCTTGTCCTCATTGGGTTCATCATGTCCATACGAATACTCCCCGCGCGGCGATTGGCGGAAAAAGACTGCTTAGTGCACAATCTTTGGCGGCTCCTGCATCTCCCCCCCCCTGTTACCTTTATTCAGACTCTTCATCTCCGCGACATAGTCCGTTCGTTTACACTTTGGAACTACACGGCTGACAACTCGCCGTCGCAGCAGCTCGTGCAGTCCTCGAACGGTCCTCGACCTATTCTCAAACTTTAAATCTGTACAAGAAGAGTGGAGATATGTTTTTATATCCTCGCTACGAACAGGGAGCAACATGGGTAGTGTTACTTGAGCTCGAATCGGAGAAATCGGAACTTGATAGATTGGCCAACGTTTTGCGACGCGCTTTTGCCCAATCGAAAGAGCTCGCCAGGCGAGAAGGGCGAGAAGCGGATTTGCTTCTGCGAGCTCTGTGCATCTGCCGCAGCTGCTTCTTCAGCCAGCTTCACCTTCCGGTTGCTTGGTGAGAGCCATCTGCTGCTCCATGGCTGCTGTATATCTGAGTGGCCGCAGCTGAGCTGCCGCTGGCGCTTGAGGTCCACGGCTTAATTTGACTCAACACGGGAAAACTTGACGATCTACTACGACCAAGGCTACAAGGAAAAGGAGCTCCAAAGTGCCGCAAAGTCATTGGAGATATCCAGCGCCACTTCCTCGCGCCACCTCCATATTCCGCAAGTGACTTTTTCATCCAAGACACCGCAAAAGCAAAACTCGCGAGGCAGTCATGGCCAGGCCTACGGAAAGCACCGCGCGGAGGGTAAAGCGCGCAACCACCGCACCGCGTCGAGATCTCCAGCTTTCGCAGCCTCGAAAATGACGCGTGGGGCCGCCTCCACTCGGCAAAGCTGACGATCTGCGTGGCGATGAGGAAGAAAAACTTGTTACGCCTTTGATCAGATGTCTGACAGTGGAACCAGACTCGCATGTTCGTGGTCGGGCGCCTCTCTGCGCAGCTCCCTGGGCGAGTTCCTGCGGCGCGAGTAAAAACGAGCAAATAATTATAATTGTTATGGTACATACATTCCAAGTTGGACGCGGCCAAGAAAGGCAAAATTGTAAGGGGATTACCTGGTAGCTGGATACGAGTTTTTTATCATAGCTATAAATAGAGTGAAACACGCAGAAAACACAATTCAACGTACTGTTCCCTCTTCTCACGCCGTCATATTCTGCGGACACTGGTCCAGGATGGCAGACGTATGTATCGAAGAAAACTACCGAATTCGGAATCGTTGCAGGCAATGGATTGACTTGCGCTGAGTATGCTGCTTCCCGCTGATGGAAGACCTCCAGCGCGCTGCTCGCACCGACGCGCGCGACACCCACCACCAGAGTTTTCAAGTAACTTGATTTTTGCCTATATTACTACAGTACTATTCAATAGTTGGAACTAAATTACTGCTAGAGTAGTAGTAGTAATTTCGGCGAGCTGGATCGGGACAGTAGTAGTACTATAGTAACTTCCAGTAATTTCCAGTAGTCGACCTCCTAAATGGCTACATCGACGTCACGCTCCGTCCACTTGATTTCATCCCGGTTGGGCTTGAGCAGCACCTGCATTTCGGCGCGTTCGTTCTCCGTGCGCGTTCGCAGATTGCTCATCACGAAGCCCCCCGTCGAGAAAACGCGTTCTTGAAACGCATTAGATGGACTTCTTCCGAGCCAAACGCGTGCTAGTGCCGCAATAGACGGGAACCCCTTGCTGCCGTAGTCGCGAGCCAACAGCAGTGGAGTGAGGTCCTCTGCTGTCGTCCTCTGCGTCGTCAGTTGTTGCTGGACCACTTGCACCCAGTCCACGCTGTACGCGAGCCATTCATCAAGCTTCTTGTCGGCTTGCTCAAAAAGCGTTGCAGGTGGCGTCGGTGGTAGTTGGCTTAATAGAAGCTCCGCAAATCGCCTCTCCTTCCTCAGCTGTAGGAACCAAGTCTAAGTTGGTAGATGAAACAGGTACCGTGACCTCCACAGCATCATTGGAGCGCGCGTTCATTGCGCAGAACACCTCACGATGGGCATCGGTGGGCAACTTGGTGCCAGCCGCGATGATGTCCAGGATGAATTTTGTTTCATCGGCGTCATCATTCGCTTTGTCAGCACGTACATCTGCATGCGCCTTGGTCGGCCGAATGAGAGCTTCGACGTAGAATTTAGTCCGCGGATCCAGCAGCAGAATCATCACAGTTTCAGGAGTAGCCTTAGCGAGTCGCTTCTCGGCTTGGCCTTTAAGCCGTGCAAGGCATCTCTGCCCAAGGTCACTCAGGTGTTCGACGGGCACATTGAAGCGTGGGAACGATGCCACCGTGGTTGTCGTAAATCGAGGCGAGTCGATATCATAGCTCATGAACTCATTGAAGTACAGGCGCTCTTCCGTGTACTTCAGCAACACGATTAGTTCCGATGCGACAAGATCATCGCGCTGGACTTCCGCACGTGCGAGGTCAGCGAAAGAGCCCACAATAGCTTCCATCAACTATCAGTCTGTATGCGTCAGGTGGATTCATCACCTTCCTCGCCGCATTTCTTGAAGTACCCCTGAAACGCCGAGTAGTTCATGATTGAATGCTGGAAAAGCTTCACCGTGTAGACCACACGTATTTCGCAATCGACCGACCGTTGTTTTTGACTTCGGCAGACTGAAAAAATCTTGAACGTCTTCCAGGCCCTTGCAGCGCTGATCGATGCTGAAGTGATTGTTGAGATCTCGAACGGCCTTGATCAATAGCCGCCCCTTCTTAAACTCACCCCCCAACCGTGCGGACACCGTTTCCTTGTTTTCGCGAATGTCAATCGCGTATAGCAAACACAGGTTGAGGACGTGCATGTGACAGTCGGTCGGGAGTGCGTCTTCAAAGAGCTTGGATACTTTACGAGCACTAGTTGTCGTATCCGACACTGCAAACTGAGTCATGGAGTCGATGTCGATGCTGTGAAGCTCCTTCATCCGAGAGGAGATCATTCGTCTCATGTCAAATGAAGCGTGCGACCCGTTGGTAACCGATAGAAGCAAAGCGACCTCTCGGAAAGTCCAAGACTTGTCGATCCAACAAGCAGACGTCCCCAACATCCCTTTTTTGCCGTTTGCGGTTGTCCAGATATCATGGTGTTGGTTGAGAAACGGAGTGCGGAGTGCTGCATCAAACTCGGAGAGCAGCAGATTGGCAGCCATCTTGCAGAATTTGGAGAAAACGGCCCTCAACAAATCCCGATACGTCGAAGCAGAAATAAATGTTGCATCCGAATCACCGGTAGCTCGCTGAATCAGTAGCTTGAAATCCTCCAACGCAATAGTGTGGTGCGGCAACCCTGCATTGATCAACCAGTAGGCAGTAAAGACACCAAGCTCCTTTTGTGTTGGCGCCCATAGTTTCTGCAGCATTTCGCGCGGTTTCGAGGGACGGTTGCTCACAGTTGAAAAAAGAGGAGCATTTGCATTCTCGCGATCGAGCTTCAGCCATCGCTTCATCAATCTGGCGCGACGCGTTCTTCATCTTGCTCGCTGAAACCGCTTGGCCGATTAGGTGGTCGCGATGAATCACATAAGAGCATTCGTCGTGTGACCAGCACGGTACAGACCGTTCTCCTATGCATCTGGTTCAGCGTGCGGGTTGCTGGTCTGCTACTGGACGCAGAGAATGCAGATGTGAGTAGCGTATCGGCCGTCCTTGGATTCATACGCCGTATCCAGACTATGCATGATATCCCATACAAGGTGGCGGCCGCCACGTTGGCGATGGTGTTGAATCGCCAGCGGAATTCCAAACGCGTCAACACCGAACGTATCGTCCGAACCAATTGTCAAATCCACCACCACTTCCTGAGAAGGAGGAAGACTCTCACACTCCGTTGATCGGGCAAACGGAAGTGTGGACGCTTGAGAATCCGGTAGTAGTGTCGCCTGGCTGACGAAGTTTGCGGGTCGGCTCACTCTCAGCCCATGCAGACGGCGAAGAAGTCAATGTCTTCCACTTGTAGAGACACGTAGCGCTGCAGGAGCGCTCTGAGAGGCTGTCGGAGTCATAAATGTCGTTGCTGCAGATGTGGTGGACCCCAGACCGCACACGACGCAAGGGTCCGTCTTCCTTAGCTCGACACATGAGCAATCGTGGCTTGCACACTTCATGAACGGACGACGCGCTGGTTCGGGGATGTATTTTGGGGCTTCTTGTCGGGGTGGCAAATTGAAGAATGGAGGCTCACTACACTCAATCAAAAGCAGATAAGAGCGTTAAAGCGGTTCTGTGTGACAATTACCACTCGTGAGCGTCGTATCTACCAGACAAACAACAGGCTTCGCGCCATCACGAAAGTTTGAGAGTGGGCTGCGTTGGTAAAAAGACAAGCTCTCCTGGATTTCTTCAGCTGTCGAAGCAGTAATTAGCAGTAGTTCGGCAGTACTATTTGCCCTCAATCTGAGTTACCGGTTGGACAGTAGTAGTAGTTCGCGCCCCGTCACAAATTTCTGCCAGTAGTAGTAGTTTAATCAGTAATTACCAGGAACTAGTAATGAAACAGTAGTTTCCGACAAATTACTAGTAAGCCCTGCCCACCACACCACTCCCTGGGCTGCCTCATCATCTCTCTCAACGAGATCCGTGCTGACTTGCCTTCAATACAAATGAACGGTTCGCCTTGCCCCAACCCACAAGTCTTGAAAGTGTATTGAGGAAAAAACAACATATATATGTTCGAGTTCGCATTTGATGGCAGAGTTTCCCAACAAATCGGATTTTAATCCCCCCCGCCAAATGCGAGGGCCTGTATCAGACACGATTCGTCAAAAAGCTTATCCTGTATCAGACACTTTAATGAATTTATACTTTGTTTTTGTACGGAAACATACAAACGTTCAGTCAATGAGGGCTAGGCTAATTTCCGATCCTTCCCGGAATGCCGTACAAGAGTCGGGTACTTCAACAATTAAGAGATAGAGGTTCGTGATGGGGTGCACACAAATCAGTATTGGGGATTGTAGGTATTTTCTGTCACCACATGCCTCGCCACTCATTCGAGAATTTGCACCCGCTACCCCGTAGCTATCCGGATTCCAAGCGCGTTGGCGCGAGTTGTGCCGAGAAGGTTGGCGTTAAAGAGCACATACGGGCCTTTCCAACGACCATACCTACCTGAAGCCGGGCAAGACGAAGAGAGACCAGCGTGGGGTAGACTTCTTCGTCGGTGACTAGAAGCTAATGGGCTATCTGGATCGTGCCGACTTAGGTAATGGTTTGTGGTAATTGCGAAGGCATAGTTCTTGCGTTTAACGTAGATTGATTTGTCAGAGTGGATGTGAAAGCAAGGGTCGAAGCCGTAAACCCCCATGACTGTTGAGAGAGCGGATGCGCAAGAAAACCAAGGAGCAACAAGGTACAAAAGTGCGATTGGCTTAGGTTGTATTTACGCGCTTTGATGCTAATATTATCGTGTATTGTACAGACCCTGAAGCGGCTTCGGCAAACCCGTGCGCAGTGAGTGGTGATGACGTGGCAGTAACCTCGCCAAGTGTTGCTAGCGTGGACGCAGCTCCTGCGAGCACTGGTGATTCTTCGAATGGAGGTGCGTTTGGCTTTCGTTGTACATACGTGTTTTGATTCTAATGCTATCGTGTCTTGTGCAGGGATGGGTGCCATGGAAAGAACTTCGAGAGACTAATAGTCACATATCCACATGTGGCAGATCAGCTTTTGAACGACGCAAGTGGTGAGGGCAATGATTGGTACGACTTCAATGTATTAGCTCTATCTGATTTATTGTTGGCACCTTGTCGATTTATGTGCAACTATAGAGACTTTCCGACGCAACCTCACCTCTGCGTTTGACGATGACGGGTCTGACGGCAGCGAATACTGCGTGAACGACTCCAACAGCTCAATGGGTAGTGCACTGGATGCAGATGAAGAAACCAAAGATGGTGATGCCAGCAACACTACTATGGCATCGGGTACGTTTATGCTGTATATACACGTTATAGATACGTGTTACTGAACTTTACCGTGTCCGTGTATTTTTCAGACGACCCCAACATTTGCGCGCCTGGCGAGGACGTGACGGAGTATGCAGTCCTAGCCTTAGGTGGTGCAAGCGAGGACACGTCAGTCATTGGAGACGATGGGGAGCTTGGCGCTGCTGATGCTGACTACATGTGACATCATCCCTGCCGTGCAGTTCGAACCGTCGTTAGTCGACGCGGTCGGAGGATTGGGCTCTATATATCGGGGCAGTATGCATCTGGACATTTTGGAGGATATAATATTCAATGGATTGAGTGTTCTAAACATTAAGAATCACACCTCAATTGCTGGCTACGTCCGACATTGCGGATAGAGCATTTTGCGTTTTCATCGGTCTGTTGATCGCAAGAACGATTGCGCCAAACAAAAAGAAGTTTGAGAACCCTTGAAATCGCCATAAATGGGGTACCATGGTCTTCATGCCGAGCTGTTCACAGCCCGCGTACTGAATCCGGTAGGGCCTCAAGGCAGGCTTGTTCTGGCTCCTACGTTGTCTAATCGTGTCTGGTATATGCTAACCATGTTCTTATTGTGTATAATACAGGTTTGAAGTCTACTGCGGTAAGAGCACCAAATATATGACGAAAGCACACCACTTGGCGAGCCTGGAGCGGTAGTCAGAAACCTACACCAAGTATTCGGCGCCCCAGGAACGCGTACGTTCGGTCTGACCGTAACGGATAGGTTTTACACTTCAGTGGTCCTCGTAATGTAATTGTTGTCGATGCATATCTACACAGTTGGGATGAATATGATGAATAATGATGAAAAAGCGCGACCTTTGTGAGCCCGAAATATGGCACAAGCATTGGGAAAACGGCTCATTGATCTCTCAATCACGAAACAAACGCAAGATTCTAGTTCGAAAGCCAAAGAAACGTACCGGCGGCAATGCTAGAGATGGCGGCTCCTCGGGTCAACCCAGCAATGAAGGGAGAAGTGACAGCTCGCCTCGGCACACACGCGCGCGTGGCGTTGACGAAAATTAGACGTTCTCTGACTCCATTTTTGACTTGCATTTTATATGCTCGTTATTGGTGCATTTCCAGCTGTGAAATGGAGCCAGAAACCTGGCCTTTCCTCAACACTATGCATATCTTTGTTGTGCAGCCTATGCACTCGATAGACATATGACGGATGAAACCGTGTCTTTAATAAGACACTTTTGCAAGACAGAGACACGATAGCGCATGAAGGGGTAGGGGTGTGAGCCGGCTTTGCTACAGACACGATAAAATTTAACGAGGTTACCGGTATAGAATGCAAGCCCATCCTATTGCTAAACCTTAACGTGTGTAGGGATAGGTGAGATGGTGGGAACCAAAACGCTGGGGGGTAAGAATAAGAGCAAATTTAGCCCAAAAAATCAATTTCACTTGAGTTTAGTATGGTCACGGTACTTTTGTCCTAATTTAGGACTTCAACGAAGCGGCTATAGCCAAGTAAAACTTGCGAATGAGTATATATATGTGGTAGGTTTCTCCACATTTGTGTGCATGCGTTCGCCACCATCGACCACCTGAGACGAAAAACTATAACTCCTGCTCAGCATTCAGCCCTGTTTTCCCGTTTCAGCGATAGGATAGGCTTTTCGCTCGAGTTGCTCAGCTTCGCCAAATCTACACCCCATTGCGACTTTGTCGGCGGATAGTCTTCGCCGATGCGGCCCCATGTTGCGTGAGTTAGTGCCAAATAAATGTACAGTAAGGAAACATGTCACCGCGCGATGGCTAGATTATGTTTTCATCTCTACGATCAGCCTCGGCGACGATTCACACGCATACAGAATTGGAGACGCAACTTGGGCAAATATGAAAACTGCACACCAATTATCGCGTGTGGGTTGATTTCCCATCACGACTTGACCGCTGGTTCGAGGAGAGAGCTAATCTGTTCGCAGGACGGGCCGCTGACCCCGACAACTGGACACCCAGGGCATCTGAAGCAAGCCTGCTACATAGAGAGAGAGATACTCTCGACTCGAGAGTCTCAAGACAGAGGCCTCGCCGAGCAAGATGAAGAACCCGATCAGTCGCACACAACGATTGCGTACAAGCATGAGTTGGGGTCAACTCGTGCATGTGCGTCAACCCACAAATCTGTACGTGTCCATCGGAGTCGAGTCGCAATAACGGACAGGAGAATCGTCGTCCTTCGACAGAATGTAGAGTAAACAGTTAAGCGGCGAGAATCAACGGCTGATTTCGACGAAGTCAGGGGACGAGTAATTCTCACAGTGAGAATTCATAGGAGAAGTTTTATCGGAAAGCCTGAAAGCTGCTCGAAACGGGAACTATTTTTCGTGGCCCATAACCGTCATTTCAAACGGG
>JAHQIV010000570.1:0-18981 GCA_030463285.1 Phytophthora europaea
TCTCACGTAACTTGCCCTCAACATTAGGAAAGAACTTTGCGAGCGTGTCGTCCATGATCTTGTGGTCTCGATAGTAATTTATGGCAGCCAGCTTCACGAAGTAGGGTTCTGAACTACGCTTGAACTCGTGGTGATGTTTGCCTTTGCCATTTTCGCCGCGCTTCCTCCCTGGGCGCTGGCGCGCCATTGTTGTTTTGGCGCGCTTCCGACATGAGTGCGTTCCAAATATTAGGTACGCTACACACAACAGATCCCTAACTTAGGCTAAAGCTAGGACTGTCGGATGCTAGAAGTGCTCAGCAGTAAAGTGCCACACTTGACAATTTAGCTCATCCGATTGGCTGAAATCCACTTGTCGGATGCTAGATGTTGTCGGATGCTACAAGTATTATACTGTATGTGATAAATACGTACTACTTATTGCATTAGAAACAAATTGGTACTGTAGTATTTTGTAGTAGTAGTACTACTACTGTAGTGTAACAAATTATAATTTTGTAGTAGTTCTACTACTGTAATACTGTTGTGTAACAAATTGGAATTGTGTAAAAGTAGCACTACTACTGTACTACTGTAGTAGTACTACTACAAAATCCCAATTTATTTCTGATCAGCAAGTTGTCCTGGGTGAATACTGTAAGTTCGATGAACCAATCTTCTTCTTTAAGTTCTTGCTGTATCGGATAGAGATTCGCCGTCGCATTTCCAACATGGTGTAGCATGAAGCGTGACTTTCCGTGAGACAACTTCTACAAAAAACCACCTATGCAACTATGCTGATGCGGTTTTGCGGCGTTGCGTTTTGTAATTTACTCGCTTTAGAGCAACGCCAACGGTGCTCCATATTTGGCACTGAAAATAGAATCGTGTTTGCCGACGGCATTCCAAGAGTGTCCGCTATATTTGGGATCGTCGTTGAATCCTGAATTCTAGGCTAAATATGGGAGCGAAAATAGGCGCCGCTATCTGGAGATGCCATACTTCAAAACAAACATTTTCTTCAATTCAACAGACGTCAAGATAGATCATGTCGAGCAAGCGTGGCGCAAACTACAAGGTCTCCGAGGACAAGTCGTTGTGTCATAGCTGGATCCTTGTATTAAGGGATGCCAGTGTTGGTACCAACCAGTCTGGGGATACTTTTTGGGAGGAAGTCCGCAGAGATTTTGATGAATCGATGTCTACAAACAAGAAGGACTACGTGAAAGATAGGACCGCGAATGGGCTTTCGTCACGTTTCCAGACAATTTCACGTGACGTGCAAAAAATTGTGGGGTGCATCGAGAAGATTAAGGCGCTCAATCAAAGTGGAGTATCACTCACTGATCAGCAACAGCAAGCTTTCGAGCTTTACGAAGCAACAAATACGTCAAAGTTTCGCTTCCTGGGCTGCTGGTACATCCTAAAAGATTCCGACAAGTGGGGGGCATGGAGAATTGCCAACGTGAAGAAAGGTGCTACACTTCCAAGGCCAAGTCAAAGCCTACTTTGCTCGCTAGAGTCCGGGACAGCTAGGAAATGTCCGAACAGCATAGCTCGTCAACAGCTGAACAAGATACTAACAGTCAACCAACCATTGTCGGCGACCAGTTGGGTGAAAACGAATCCCAATCGCAGTCAACAAAACTTCAAAAAGGTATGCACAGAACTAAGCTGGACAAAGCTAACCTTGCTCTGCTAGCTCGCCAGGTTGCGGCAACTGAAGCCATGGCACGACTTTCACGCGAGCGAGTCAAAGTTGCTACAGAACAAGTTGAGTTGAATCTCTTTTCAATTCAAGCTGACCCCGAGGATGCAACTACGCGTGAATATTTGAAGCTAAAATACCAGCAAGTTTTGGCTCGGATGCGCTTGGACGTGCGTCAAGTGCAGAATCACGCATCTACCCCAGAAGCTTCGGTCGAGACGGAACCTATTGCTGCACCCCCGCATGTTAACCCGCCACCTTCCCAAGAATCTATCGCTGAACCGCAGAACGAGACATCGGCTGCCGACATTACAGAACAAGCACTAGTGTGAGCACGTCTGACTAGACGACACATTGCTGATGCTTCTTTGATGAATAAACTGAAGAACAAAATACAAATATTATTCGCCAATACTTAATTATTTTGATGTAACTTCATTACTTCTCTATGCTTCACCATGACGCCGCCAAAACGTATTGACAAGGACTTCCTAAAGCTGATAGTGATTCTCTGTGTTTTGTATTAGATGCGTAGTTGCTACGAAATCTTCACTGCATATCTATGCTTCACCGTGCCGTTGCCATAACTCATCGACAAGGTATTTCAGAAGCTGAAAGTGCTTCCCAGTGTTTTGTATCAGATGCGTAGCTGCCACAAGATCAGCAAACGTTGCTGCGCGCAAATTTGCATTAGCTCTGTGCACTACAAAAGGCGGGTAGTTTTCCAACTGATTGCCTAGCTCAAAAAGATAGGCGAATCGGTCGTGAATGTCGGCTTCGTCTTCTATTAGCATATTGTGAAGTATAGCGCAAGCCTTCACAACAGTTGTCATGGCCTCAGCAGACCAGAGGCGGAACGGAACAGCTAAAATTCGCCAACGTGCTCGTACTACTCCAAAGCAGCGTTCAAAAATTTTACGACATCCTTCTTGGCACTTAACAAAGTGGGATTCTTTCGTGTCAACGGGGTGGCTAATGGTTTTGACGAACACCGGCCAGTCTGGATAAATACCATCAGCCAGAAAGTAAGCCATGTAGTACTTGTTTTCAACGGCAACATCGCATTAGTTTATTTCATTTCAAGTTTATTACGGTTGCTTGATCGTACCGTTAAGAACATACTCTACCCACGGTGCTTTACCTTTCAAAAGGTTGTCGAAGATAGGCGACTGGTCTAAAATATTGATGTCGTTCAACGAACCTTTATGCAGAAAAAATATGGAAGCACTTTTTTCAAGAAAAGATAAAAAAATATTTCCATTTGTATGCATTTGTTGGTTTTATACATCATACCCCCTTAAAACGGCTCATCCGGACGCTAGCGAAACACTGTATACGCGCGAATAGTGGGCTGCCCTCGTTGGCAAGCATGCCGACTATTAACACCCCATCTCTGACTCAATCGGAACGGAAAACAACATCCAGTGTGGTGTTTTCTTAGAACGAAAACGCAACAACGAAAAGAAAGCAAGAGTCAAGAGTCAAGCGCATGTGATAGTTTATATATTTCTGCGTTGTTTAAGCCGCGTTTCGGCCCAACACCCCACGTACTCGCTGAGATATCGCATCGCGAAGATGTATTCCGTTGAGATGGGGTCATTGCACCTTGTCTGCCATTTTCAAGAATACAGTTGCACACACATGAACAGTTCCACTATTACCACTATTACGTGGACAACTTAGGAAACACCTAGTGTCGGAAGTAGTGAGCGCGGCTCAGTCACGGAGCTGTGCCGGACCGAGTCGAGGAGAAGCAGGTGGACGAGGTGTAGCTGACCCAGGTGAGCGAGCACCTTGGTGAGCGAGATAAAGGGCAGCAAGTCGTGACGGCGGTCTTGTCCCCGGCGGGTGCACGGAGGTACCACTAAGGGCTAGGTTAATGGCGGCATTAGATGAGCAATGACCTTTACTCATGAATTCAACGCATTTGGCCAGAGATATTTTTTCAAGTCGCTGGTTCATGAACTTACTCTGGTCGACACCTTCTGAAATGCACAAACCGGCTTAAGAAGATAGCGAAGTGTCAAATACAATAAACTTTAGAGCTAAGACTAACGCTGCGGCTTTCGTTCTTTCGAACTCCCCACACAATCTGTTCCGAGTGAGTCGGGTATACCGGGAGAAGTTTATGCGTGCCCAAAAAGATGCCCAAAAGTGCCCAAACGTTTTATTTAATTTGTAAACTCTGATTGTAAAACCTAGTTACGCTCTGTCCAAAACTGTGCCCAAAACAGCAACCTCTACAAAAGACTATTTGCTATTCCTTCGGTCAATTACAATAATTACGGGGTTATCTAATGGTTATATAACGATTACGTACACTACGTTCTCAACACTTCGATGTCCGATATAGGCTACAAGCTCCATGTTCTTAGCCCGCCAAGACACTAACTCTAAATTTACACTGCGTGACTACATGAATATCAACCACTTTCAATTGTGCAGCCTTCTGAAGACCCGCCATCTTGTCACCCCTTCATCCTCCACCGAAAAACTTAGCGTTCACGTCCCCAATCTACCATGCAGCACGGAGAGCACTACTACTACTACTACAAGGGCGTGTACAAACAAACCAAGTATTACTCCTGCAGCAAGAGCCGCACCGCGCTAAAGTGCAAAGCTCGTCTGATCTGCTGCGAGGACGGCTTCTTTCAAATTAAAGGGGATCACACCTGCATCACCGATGACCGTATCAACTCTCAAGATGTGCAAGCTGAGATGCGTCAACTGTTACAATTACGCAGCCGCGGGGATTTGCATGTCTTGCCTGGGCGCGTTTGGCGTAAAGTTCGCGACGAAATGATTCGACTGTACGGGGAGAGCTCTGGGCTTCGCATCATTATGAAGACTGAAGGGATCGGCATCGTCAAGCGCTGTCGCATTGATGCCAACGGCGGAGACGTCTTCCGCGTGATTGAAACCAAGGAAGTCCGTCAAGTGTCTGACGAAGACTACCGTGAGTTCCTGCTAGTCAATCTCGCGTATCCTATTAAAGGAAAGTACCGGTGTCTCGTGGGATTTGGACATCCGGATCTTGTTCGACTAATGAAATATACGGGGATAAAGCTATTTGTTGCCGCTACGTTTAATGTCACACCGAAGCCCTTCACCCAGACAATCATCGTCATGATTTATGACAAAGCCCATGATTTGTACATCCCCTGCTTCTACCTTCTCGTCGACTCTAAAGATCACTGGTCTTATTGGAACTCATTCCAGTGGGTCAAGATTCAGACGGATATGGCGTGTTCTCCCAGTGTCGTGGTTTGTGATTTCAAGCAGGCACTGCATCTCGGAGTTCGCGATCAGTTTGAAATCGTACATATCGTTGGATGTCTGTTCCATTGGAAACAAACCATTCGCCGTAAGATGCTTGATCTTCGGATCCCTACGGACGAGGTCAAGGTGGCCATGACTCCTGGTGTTCTGGACCTACTTACCGTCGTGCCAGCAAAGACGCCGCGCAAGAAGGGAATCCCCTTCGTTTTGAAAAAAACTATTCGGGCTCATCGGGAAGCCGGTCGAGATAGAACACAAGGCTAAGTGGGATGCTTTCTGGGAGTATTTTGTTTTGACTTGGTGTGAGCAATGCGAGCTTTCGTGTTGGAACATCTCGGGGATGATTGAAGCTAACGTCGATATCGTCAACAGGACAAACAACCCTTTGGAGGCCTACAACAGAAAATTAGCTGACACTTTCGGCACATCGCACCCGGGGTTATTGCATTTCGTTCAAGTCCTGAAAGAAGAGGCGAAGTTATACCTTGATCAGCTTGTCGGTGTACCTCACCGCCGTCAGCGCCAGCCCAGCATGCCCCCACACGCACGTACCCCACCGCCCCGCGCTTGCGCTAATACCCTACTTTCTCATCGCATACTAATGTGACTTCATAATTTGTATAATATACGTTGCTTTCCTTGGATGTGTATTCCGAATATTGTTAGCGCCTTGCAAATACGTGTAATCAATGTGTATAATCACACACAAGATGTCGTGGTAATGATATGCTTACAATAGTAAACAATATCTAGGCTACACTCAGTAACTATCAACGTCTTAATTATTTCCTAGGTTAAAGTTTTAGGTACTTTGGGGCACTTCGGGCAACTCTTTGGGCACGAAAAAACCGACGTCAAGTTGCTGTTTGCGTATATTTTTCCCTCTAATTACAAATGCGTTCTTTTTGAAGGTCATCAGCGTGGTATTGGAATCGATGAACCAAGTTGCGAGATGCCGCTTCTTGAGTGACTACTGTAATGCTACTAGCAAATGTCGACATGTATCCGGACCGCGTCGCTTCTACAGAGTCGTCCACATTGCCGACTCAAGTCCTATTTCCTGGACCAGTCTACCATCAGCGCAAAGGTTGGCAAAACCCAAAATGTGCGCATCCGAGCCAGTCTTCATTCGAAGAAATTACATGAAGCTACTGGCGTGTTGAATCTTGAACTATTAGTACAGAAGTTGTTCCTAAGAGGGATGTTCAAATAGATACAGACAAGGACGGATAAAACCGGCCGACACAAAACCCGGCAGACAAAGTCGTGCAGACACTTCGTTTTTGCAAAGCATATGCGTTTGAGTACTTTATATGAATTAAAGTGTAGTTTATGAGCATATGTGTGTGTTTTATGTCATTTTGAGGTGCTTTTTCTGCCCTTTTCAGTGGTGACGGACGGTGATTTCTTGTTCTTTTACTATGGGGATGGCATTCAGTAGTGCCGTATCAATCCGTCGTTGTCTGTACTCAATTGCTTTTTTTATTCGACTCCAGAACGACTTCGATAAGGAATTCCGTATTGCACTGAGATGATAATGGAAAGCCCGATCCTGGCCACTTGGCTTCTTGTAGTAATAGTACCAGCCCAACAATACTTCGAAGTAGAGTATTTTATGCATGTGCGGAGCAACCCACTACGTCCCATGCAGATTTTTCCATTGCAGCTAAAACAAGAATCCAGTACAGGTTGCTTAGGACAAAACACTATTCTTAACTCGTGAGCAATTGTTAATGATCGATCATTCATAAAAGAAAAAGACTCGGAGCACGGCACCACGCACTCTCCCAACTGGCACCATGGTAAATAGCATTGTTGTTGGGCCTAGGACTCCCCCATTCGAGAGCGCGACAGCATCAGCAGCAACGCCGACACCAAGGAGCGTCAGAGCAAGATGCACAGTTTTCATCCCAAACCGAAAAATACATCCTACGAAGACTACGCTCACTGATGCTACGGCGCCGCTGAAATTCTTACAAAGTTTAAATGAAGTTTCTGGTCTGAGAGTAAAAGCTCTACTGACTCTGGTCGGCGCGATGGCCTCCTTATGTGTGGGTTGGACAAGTTGGCTCATTCTACTAATAGTAAAGCCGAACGAGACGGTAAACTGGGTCATGAAGACGGGAGATTTCGACAATGGCTCGTTCTGGCTGATGGTGGATGCACCTGCAGTGATGAACTGGTTAGCGGTGTCTGGGTACTCGCTCGTGTGGCTTCTGTACAGTGTCGTTCTGGTGAGAACACTGAGGCACAAAAATCGGGTTCGTTTGGGTCCACAATCGCGCCACATGAGTTTTTTCGAGTCTGGTTTATCAAAATCTCGCGTAGCTAATGCTCAGCTGGAGAATTGGGCCAGCCATCGCTTCGTGAAAGTTGCTGCGCTTTTGAAGACAAATCGTCAATACTTGGTAGGGAGTTCCTATGTAGAATTTTGTTGAGTATCGTTGACTGATGTTTTGTTGTTGTTTGTTTGTGCTCTCAGCGGGTCTGGATGAAATTTGCTGATCTCACCGTGGAAACGCTTACCCTTTGTGTACTTCTCGAGGATGGCTCTCCGGTTGGACTGGTTGTTACATTGACAACAATTGTCGCGATGAACGCATTTTCGTGTGCAGTGCTGATGTTCCTCCCCGACAGCTACGCTGGATTGACTGAAGTCATCGTCGACATCACGTACGAATGAGTACACGTATCTCACCCACTACTACAGACTAAACACTGACCTCTCTTTCTTATTTTTCTTACTTTTTTCCTGTCACTTTAGGTTTGATTTCCTTTTTGCAGTTGCCTTCCCAATGCTCACGGTGGTTTGCTGTCTCTCCAGCTTCAGCCTCGACCACGCTAAGCTAACCATCAATATGGAGGTTTTCCCTTTGGGGGCATTCGAGCGAGAAGCCACCGTAATCGCAAACCCGGCGCAGACGGACATCATCTACAAGACGTTGAAGTCCCTCCAGATTTCCTCAGTCTTCGTGCTTATCAGTCGAGTCGGAGTTAGTTTCGTGGTTGCTTATCGCCTTTATCACGCTGTGGACCTCATTCGGTATCTGGACAGGAGGCCGACTCGACTGTATCCAAGCCGACACCGTTTATCTGGCGCCTTTTTTCTTGTGGTTGTTGTCGGTCTGGTTGTATTCGTGGAAGAAAGTATTCGGACATCATCGATAGCCTGCCAGGCGCATCCAGAGTGTGCCGTGAAAGCACACAGATGGACACTTGTGCAAGATGGATCGCTTACTCAGTGTCCGTGTCGAGCCCTTATTGACGTAGATATAGCGCCAAAGTCTTACGCCGAATGGATGGTGCCAGTGGATGTTTCTACTAAAGTGGTGCAGCTAGCATCAACAGGCGACCTCAGAACGATTAAACTGACGAATCGATACCTACCAGTGCTACCTGAAGAACTTCGGTTGTGTCGGGAGATACAATACATGTACGAAAATCGATCTGTACAACGGTGCTGTTCGTAACTAATCGGTGTGTGATTGCAGATCGCTCATGTACACATACACGGAGAGGATACCTGTCTGGACCAAAGAATTTGTCAATCTCGAATATTTGTAAGTTTTTTCTTGCGTTTTTGAACAGCTCTAATTTCTAATGGGGTACCTTGTTCTGCTTTGAATAGATACATCGAGGGCGCGTCCAATAGCGCGTTGCTTGAGCTTCCAGACGACATGTTCAAGGACATGACCTCCCTCACATTCCTTCATCTAGGGATGCACCCTCAGCTGCAACAGCTTCCATCTTTCGAGGACCTCGATAACCTCAGGACATTAGTATTGGCTGTGCTTGTTTCGCTTACCGAGTTACCGAGTTTCGACAGCCTGTACAACCTCGAACGCATGGAGCTGACAATGTTACCAACTATTACCACACTTCCCGAGTTGAAGTCGCTGCAGAAGCTCAAGACCTTTATTGTAAGTGGTCGCGGCACCTGGTGCTGCAACGGTTTTCTCGGTGAATGCAAATTGAGCGACTCATTTTGCAGTGACGAGTCCTTTTCCGGCGTATCGGCTGCCACTTGTTTGCCGTCGAATCAACCCGACCTCGTTGCGACGAATGCGACGCTCTCAGTCATTGCAAAATTCAACGCCACAGTTTGCCAACCGCTTGAAACGACATCTGATGGACATAGTACCCAAGCACCAGATACGAAAACCAGTGATTCGGGTATGTATACTTCAGAAACGACACGCGGTGGTCCAGGTTCTGCTCCTGCAGGTCCAGCCCCCCGCGGTCCCGGAGCTCCACCCCCAGGTTCAGGAAGCCATAGTCGAGGAGGTCCGCCGCCAGATTCAGAGGCCCCCAGTCGAGGAGATTCATCACGAGGTGCGGAAACGGGTACTCCAGCACCAGATACAGGTAGCGGTCCGGGTGGTCCAGGTACTAGTGAAAATGGAAATGGCGGCCCAGGTATGCCGACACAAGAAACGATCGCGATATGTGAAGGAGTTTTGTATCGAAATTGTAGCATATCTGGAGACGAGGAGGCAATGTGCTACAACGCAAGATTTGCAGCTATCTCCTGTGATTCAAGTGCACGGGCTATCGAGATGCGACGACGTCAGATACAAGAGCGGGTTGGAGATCGGTGCAATCCTGAATATGAAGCTTGGCTGGGATGCATTTAACAAACACGTAACCCCACAAAAAGTGTGAAGTAACATACTGGTAGACAACTAAACTAGATCTAATAGATGGTTTAGCTCAAATGCTCTTCTTCGACAAAGCGTGGGTGTTTTCAAACTATGCTAGAACAGTAGTGTTCTCTGGATTTTATCCTGAGTCCAAGGCGAAGATACGATTCTTCTCTGATGTAATACTTGTCCATCACGATACATCAAACAAGTAAGTCGGATTAGCAAAATACCTGTAGTATTTTATAGCCGGATAAAATCCAGAGTCCTAGGCGGGATGGCACTGAGATACGATTCTTCTCTGGTGTAATTAATACCTGTCGATCACGATACATCAAACAAGTAATCGGATAAGCAAAATACCTGTAGCTTTTTATAGCCAGTTTGATATTCAAATTATGCTGGTGTGTTGAGATCAAGATACAATATATGTTATTGTCAGTGAGGACACATTTCGGTCATTTAGGTGTGCTAACGACGAAGAAAATGTCCGCCCTCGAATGCTTACAGATCATCCGTGGGGTCGTTAGCTATGGGATTGCCCATGCTAACATTTGCGCCGATGTTAAAGGACGCCGATGAGTGTAAGAGGCCGGCATGTCCCCTCCAGATCCGGTGTGTTGTCGAGCCAATGGTCTATGTCCCCCTGGAGGGCCTGAACCACTGGGTGCCGCCCAAAACTGTCGTAAAGGCCTCGAATATGCCATGTCATACGACGTTTATATGTGAACGTTTAATACCTATCGTATGGCACCCGCCCAGCATCTTCACAAAAAACACCTCCAAAACTGGAGTAGCACTGCGTTCAATGCTAATTGCCCCCAATCAGCTGAATGTACATAACAAAGCATATAATAGCAGTCAATATTAATGGGACGCAGTTTGGGCGCGAAACCAGATCCGCATATATCTTTCACGTCGTTTGGCCATTCTTAATCTCCCCCCCCGCAAGTTCGCCGTTGCAGTCCGTTCCGGTCTCGATGCTACCTTCTTCTGTCGATGTAGTGGTGATCGCCGTGATGCACAACGAAGTGCTAATTCTGAACGGTCTACGTCGATAAGTACACGAGCTTTTAGTTGCTGCTGAGCTGAAGCGACAACTGCGCACGCGTCACCGGCTTTCGGCAACATGCTTGGGCTCGCCCCATCTTTCTGCGCGGTCGCTGCTGTACCAGTACGGCACAGATGAAAAGTTGCTGAACGTCACAACGTTGCCTCGGTAAGGAGCGATGTACGTAAAGTTACATACATATGAAGCAATGTCAGCTCTAGCTCTTTATGTATGCATTTTTGCTTGAAACACCAGGACCACTTTCGACTACCTACTCGACCGCTTCGCGTCCTACTACACCATCCGCCGCTCTGGTTCTAGAGGGTGCACGCCACCTACACTGCTGTATCACCACCAAGTGCTTGGGTTGCTGCTGCACTTTTACGAAGGTTCGATGGGCCTGAAAACCCACCACGCTTCAGTGAACTCTTGCCCGCGCTGAGGTGGCCCTGAAATCCGCCTTAAAAGGCTTTTATCTTGCCCGGATTCAATGGCCGTCGCAAGGGCACCAGCGGCGGATGGCAAGGTGGGTAGAGAGACGCGAGCCGCTGCTGAAGAACATTTTCGGCTTCGTGGACAGAAAAAATTATCGGGTAAGAATTTATAATTTTGAAGGCGCTATTATTACTTACCCACAACACTAAGGTGAGTTATCTGTCTAGGCAATGCAACCCAGTGACGCTGATCTTCAGAATGCCTACTATAACGGGTGGCTTCACAGCGTGTTCATCACTAGGACGATTTGCTTCGGAGCGGATGGTTGCATTTTGTGGGCAAAACACAACTGTCCAGGGTCTTGGAACGATGCTGACACGAGTAGAGTTCCGAGCAAAGCTCCTAGACCCACGCCTGTGTCCCGACCAGAGGCTCGGAGTCGCAGCGATTCTGCTTTTCCGTGTTCGTCGTCGATGCGTGGCCGCATTTTGATGCCATTGAAGGATGGGGACATCGACAGACTTCTTCCATCAGTACGTCGGCCCGCCCGAATGCTGCATAATGCCATTACTTCCGTAAGGCAGGCAGCGGAGTGGGGTATGGGCAGTGTCGAGAAGGTGTATCATTGACTGCTGTTACCGCTCCCGTACAACCCCTAACGACGCCGACTGCTGCTGTCAAACGCGTTTCGCCTGGCTAACTACAAGGTCCGTACATAGCTACAACAGGTTACATCAAATGGTTTGTATTAATGGTTATCACTAACACTTCCAGAATCACAACAACACCCGAAATGCAAGCTCTCATATGGGAGTGAGCGCGCACTAGCTACCGCGTGGATGTCTGGCTAGAAACCCACGCTGATGTTCGTGCTAGTCAGCGCATCGTGACCTTAAAGGCTCACGCTGGGGATCGCGCCGTTCCTCAGGCTCACCAACATTAGCAACATGTCCTCCATGTGTTGGCGTTTGGCGTGCCTCTCTGCGATCTTCGCGACGCCGTTCTTCCATCGCCTCGCGGTCAGCTTGACGATCCTCGCCGCGGCGTTCCATGTCCACTTTTTCGGCGTCAGCACGCAGCACCATGATCGTCTTGATCAGGTCGGTCCCTGAGCCCGCGGCGGTTTGCTCAACCGTGTTCAATTGGCGCTTTAGCTCGGCTGCTGCCTTGTCTGGCTTCAGTCGCTTTTGCTTCGTGTAGCTAGCTTCTTCGAACTCCTCGTATGGACGCTTTTTCATAGCGTCGCGCATGTCAGCTAGATTCACCCACCCAGGCGGTCTGAGGTATCGGACAACTTCGGATAGCGAAGGTGCTCGCGCGCATCAGCAGACGTAGGCGTTTTATTGCTCGTCGGCGTGCTTGATTGAGCCGATGCCCCTGTTGTTAGACTCGTTTTGGACTTCTTGGTCTTATTGACACCAGCAGTGATACGCGCCTTTGCAGACTGGGAAGCCACCTTTGCAGCCGCGCTTCAGACTGCCTTAGTTTTCAGGACACCCCTAGCGGTTGGTTTAGCAGCCGACTTGAAGGCTTCCTCCAGACTGGGCATGTCATCCACGCTCATCCGATAGACTAAATGACAACGTTCCCGTGGATTCGTACCCTCCGAAGTTGTCGGAGGAAGTGCAGTCTTGGGAGGCATTGCCGCTCTCGTCACACTCACGTGAACTCCCATCTCCGAATGCCGACACTGCTGCTGGCGAGGTGCTCTGCATCAACTCAGGCAAAGTACCATGTGGGCCGGGGGGCGGTCGCGGAGTCTCGCACCCTTCGCGAGGCTGCTGCCCGTCTTCTTCTTCGTCGTCGTCGCTGGTGATGAAGACCGAATAGGCCTCATCGATCAGTGTTTTAACGTCTTATGCAAGGGCAACGTGCGCTGGCATGTCAGCACACCCGGTAGGCTTGTGCAATCCGTACAGCGACTTGAACTTCCTGCGCAGACTTTCCAGATCACGCTCCGGCCAGTGTGAACCTTTGGTAGCATCGTCTCGTGCTGCCACAGACTCCCACATGTCCTTGCCCTGGGCAGGATCTTCCTCGAGATGGCGAGCATGTGCATGACTTCGAGGAGCGAGTAGTTCATCGAGCCGGCTGGTTTACCCATGCGAGTCTGTAGATAGTCAACAACAATTCGTCAGCATTCGACGAGTGTCGAAGTCGTTCTATGGAGGCGCACAAGGGAGGTGTACCGGGGGAGGCTTGGTAGGAGGACTTCTCGGAGAGGTGGCGATTCGCAAAGTGAAGTCGACTTCGGACAACGCACACGCGAGCTTCACCCAGGATGCCGGCCCTGGTGGAGAAGATCAATGGCCAGCAGCGCTCTGTCAGTTCGTTCAGGAACTCCCGCGCCTTCAAAAGCGCGCGAAATCACGTTGAAGTTGGCGGGTACCAAAGCCACCAGCGACTAGTAGCAAAAGACCGAAGCAAAGTCGCTGGGCGCGCTTTTGTTGTCGTTTGGGCGCGGAATCCACCGGTTCGTGATGGTTACCTTCCATGATCTTAAATCACCTTTGCTTGATCGACAACCCATCAATAACTTCAACGTGTACAGCAAGCGCAACGTGCCGATGGCAGACAGCTGAAGGAAACGCTGAACACGAGGCAAGACACCACCAAGATGCAAGATACATCGTATTTACAAGCTTACCGTGGTAGAAATCAATGCACGTTTCACGCACAAGGCCGTCTCTCGGTGCTTCCGCGGTTGCCTCATCGTCATTGCCACTACGGGTCGTCTTGATCTTGGATTTCACGGTGCACGCACTTCGTATCACGGCACTTGCACACAAACCATAGGTCCTTCCCGTAGTTGACGGAGACCTCCGCCCCTGGGAGAATGTCTTGAGTCGACACGACCACAACAGTGTGGCGGCGGCCGTTCGCGACCTCGAAGAACTGTGCATTCGCGACACACGAATGGTTCGCAAAGCGCATTCGTCCGCCGAGATGCTGAGCGTCGATAACAACACACTGCTCTTGAGCTCCGTCCGTTCGCGGATGCATGCTTAGCATGTATCGTTGGTTGCGGATACGGCGCGAAGGATCCTTCGGAATGTACCGCAATTGGCCCAGGCACTCACCAAGAACCTCACCTGCCTTGACAGGTAGCTGCTTTTCCATCGCGGAATGGGCCTGCACTACTGCGAAACAGCTCGCGTTGGCGCCTATTAGCCGAAAGATGATCATCGACGTCGTGATGATCAGCCGTGCTAGCACTGCTTTCTGCATGAGCCCCTAGTCCACCTCGCGGAGCCTCACCTCTCGATCCCGGCAGAGGGTGATAACAATCCGACTTCGCGGGGGGCGCTCCTCGCTGGGGAAGGCTAGGACTTTCTCCTCATCGTCGCTGCTGTCATCGATCACGATGACTTCGGGGTTGCAGAGAGCCATAGACTCCTGGCGAATACTCCCGTCGTAGTCCACCTTCATACTCGAGGTCGCTCCAAGACGCGCGCGAAAACGAAAGTGAGGGAGCAGGCGCTGGGGCGGAGGCGGCTACGCTTCGGTTGAAAGTCGATTATATATCTTTGACGTATGAGCGGCATAAATGCCGAGTCTGGTGAGACCAAAAATTGGTCTCACCAGATTTCGAGCTCCTTACGTAAGGAAAAATGAGGGTTCATATGACAAATCTACGTCACATCGGAAAAGGCGTCTATGACAGTTTTGGGTGGCACCCACTGGGCTCCAACGCGGAGGCAAACGCATAACGCCTGCCGCTGTCACTTCGATGCTCTTTTTGATTTCGATGGCAATGTTCGCGAGCGAATCCGCCATTTTTATAATTGCCGAATATGGTGCGTTTCCGACGGGATCATCAGTCGATCCGCAAGCGTCCGGCACAGATAGTACCTGCCTTGGAGATGCCGCTGGCTGAGCTGAGTCAAGATGAGTTGGCCGTCACCGATTACGTGCAGTCCGTAGAGGCGGTGGCGTGAGGTGTAGCGATGGCCAACCAGGAGCTCTTGATATTCGGCAACATTAAGATACGCTAGCCATCCACAAGATGATGGGGGTGATATGTCTGCCGCCTACTGCGACTATAACCGCCCAGCCCCGCAAGGGCCTGGGTTACCTCTCGACCCGCCATTAAAGAAGAGTAGCCGATGTTCCGCGCGACTCGTAGGCCGTGTGATATGAAGACCCGATTCCAACTCCTGGGTCAATGCTAGGTAGCAGACCTTTGCCGCTGCAACGTGATGGAGCGGCGCGGATGGGGTCGACGCATAAATTCTGGTTAGTGAGATAGGCTGGTCGCAGGTGTCCATGGAGGATGGCCGCCGCTGTGTGGGCGGATGTGTCCTCGAGGTTCTTCCGATATAGACAGCGGCGTCGCCATATTCCTTGTAGCGTGGTGAAGACTCCTCAAGTCCAGCACCACTGTAGTAGTTGATGGACTTGGCCGCGAACCTTGTTACGGAACTACTATGGTGGAGATCGTCGAGTAGACCCCAGACCCGGGCCGGCACATAGGCGAGAGTCCGAGTGAAAGTGGTATGGCACTTGCTGTTCAGGCCAAGCGCTGCCCATGGGACATGAAAGACCGCTGGGCAGCCGCTCCAGGAAAAATCCAGAAAGTATGGGCCGTTGTAATGTCCTACTGCAGACACTCTTCGACGGGACATCCAGGGAGGCACCTTTGATAATCCCACCATTTGAAAGCACGAATCTTCAGGTGATACAAATTTTGCTCCCCCCACGCTGTGGCCCCTGTGATCCGCCGGATATCAGTCCATCTGATCTGAGCAATGGCTTTGGCAATGGTCTCGTGATCCTGACTCCACCCTTTAGGTGTAATGGGCCCTCCATTTACATAAGTAGGTAGATCTCTTACAGAGATTTCTTAAGTAGGCACAGCAGCACACGTCTAGAGTGTGCTGACATGTCATCATCTGTAAAAGTGGGGGAGCCAGACCCCATTCCAGCCAATGAGCTGTTGACCTGCATTTGAGTGGTTCAGATTAGACCACGGGCCCTCACCCTGGTCCCAATAATAAAACAGAGTTGATTTTACTTCGGACTAAATACTTGGTCTCAGTATTACTGAGAACTGGACGCTTCCTCACCGCTACGTGTAAGCTAGTGACGGGTACTCACTAGGCCCGTTACACCTGGTAGGACGTTGTAGTCCTTCCCATGACCAAGTTCGAGATGAGTGAAGACCAGCCCGCCGGATGCAGCGGGGCTGCCGTAGCTTAGTGTCAGAGGAAGACTAACAGACTCAGAGAGTCTACAGTACTTTCGATAGCCTTAACTCTATACGAGAGTCAATAGCGAGTACCGTAAGTTTCCTACTTACGGTCTCCAGAGAAATATAATACCTTAAACAAGGCAAATGAACTCTTGGCTTCAAAATGTGAACTGAATGTATTGTTGTTAGTCGCGGCAGAGCCGCCTGTTGTCTGCGATTGATCAAGCAGACAAATCGCACGAATACCAGTGTATTGTTTTCGTGGTGGCGGCAACGTTTTTTCATGAATGTGCTTACTTGGCATTGCGATGAAAAAACATCATGGATTCCATCTAAATTCCAGTACGAAGTTGGTACCTTCATGGAAACGATGCTGTTTCGAAGGCACATGTCGAGTGAAAATTCAGCAAAGTACCCGAGCCATGTCAAAGAGGTCCAAGAGGAGCTGTGGTATATGGACGAAGGAGATGTCCCTTTTGGATGTGGTGATTCATGGCAATGGACTGAGCGTTATTCGAGGAGATCACTTGAACAAGTTCTTCAACCCAGGAAAGCTTTGTGACAAAGCACTTTTTCCACCAGAGCTTGCGATGTATCGAAGAACGAAAGGGGCTACAGCTTATCTCGACGCTGAACGCAAAAGACGTCGAACACCGTCAGAGAATCCCAACATTATGATGCCCCCGCTTTGCGGTATCTCCAAGAATCGAAACGCACGAAGGAAATTATCCACCTAACGACGAATCTTATGCCAGAGTTCAGACTGGCCCTCAATCTTGAAGGTTCTGTCCTTACCATGTGGAGGGGTCTCTGGACAACATCGTGGAGGAGCACAAGGTTGCGCTGCTGGTTCGGTGCGTGAATTTAAGAACGTCGCTACATCCTTCACTCTAATTAGTCAGACCCTGACTAATTATGGTTTTTGATTTTTATCCGAGAAAATCGAATGTTCGATTAGCTTCTGTGAGTTCAATATTTGATTTATCTGAAACCTGAGAGCATGATTGGCTTAAACTCGTCGAGATCTGTCAAAATCCGCTGTCTTCGAGACCTTTTCAGCGGTTTTGAAAAAAGTTGGTGTCTGTGGTGACACGAAAAGGTACGGAAGCATGACTATTTTCGAAGCACGGCTAATTAGAGTGAAGGGTGTATCGAGTAAATATCAATATACAGACACCCCCGGCAGATTTTCCAGGGTGGGACCAATAAAGACTGCAAGGTTTGAAGATTGGCAATAGATGATAAAGTACTGAGGTAATGGGTAGTAATTGGCGATGTGTACTATCCTAGTTTTACTTTCCGCGTTACTTTACCATGCAAACTAATCTAACCCAGTACTTCCTATGACAGCTGAAGCAAATCTAAAGCGCAGGTATACTATCTGTGCGAGGTAATTTTCTGATCGCGGGGGAAAATCTGGCGGGGATGTCTGTACATGTATTCGTATCACTGCTTTTGAATCATAACCGCCGACATCGATTATGTGATTGATTCGATGTTGTTCAATTACGCGAACTTCGGTGACGTTACCGGTAAGTTGCATTTGCGCTACTCCACCCTCGCAGCTTCTCATGTTCAAATGCTGTTCATATAGCGATCCATCGACGCAATTAGCTCGTTCTGCTTGGCGATACGTGAATCACTTTCTGCTGATGTTTCAACTTGGCTGCCTTTGCTCTGAATGCAGCCTCGTGTTTCTTCACTGCCTTTCTTGCTTTTCACCTGCGTAGCTTCCTCGAACAATGAACTGACCGCCACTTGTCCTCGAATGGCGAGTTGCCCCTGGAATCGGGCCACAATTGAAACATGCGTTCGAAACTGACAGGCCAGGATAGGCTTCTATTAGCCTCCTACCGGTAGTTCTTTTCGCGGATGCAACAGTGTTGCAAGCTCCATCTCTACTTAACCTGACCTCAATCTGCGCATTGTATCACTAAGAAGTATAATGGATCGTCCATCGTTGAGGCCTTATCGAAGTCGAACCGTGCCGACACTCGCGTGGATGCACCAAAATGCAGTAGAAAAATACAAAAGTGATTCACGTGTTAGACGAAGGCAGAAGCATTTGCGTGAAGTGCCTTACTACAGCACACAGTCTAACCGCGTCTCGGTGGGTCTACCAACCATCGCTATACAGAAATCTGCTTGAATAAAGAACACCGAGCACGTAATATCCTGTCGAATTGTATGTAAGCGATAATATGGCCAAGGCCGTTTAATACCTCTTATCACCTATTAACCTTCGCATTTATATATATATCAGGTTTTCTTTATTGAAGCAGATTTCTGTACATTATGCCCTCACCGAGTCGCCAGGTCGGAACTGCCGCCACCCCGCGACTTGTCGACGAACCTTGAAGCAGCGACCCCAAGACAGCTCGTGTGTCACACGCCGTGTGTGTGAAGCGCCACCGTCTGAGAGAAGTTACGGGCATGGAGGGAGGAAATACCATAAACACTGGTAAGAATGGGGGCCAGCACTGCACAGTTGCGACCAGCACTTTACCGAGACAGGACGCGAACCTGTCTCGTCTGCTTGTGCTTGTGTGTGGCCCAAACTATCAATTAGACTACCCGGTAGCAGCTATTGGTAGTCACTTAGAATCCCCCCTCCCGCCCACATGCGGGCGGATTGCACAGCCTCGCGCTCCCCGGAGCCCGCGCAGAGCCAGCAGTCCCCGGAGCCTGCGCGCAGCCA